>WEIV01022699.1:30276-82070 GCA_013390005.1 Calyptomena viridis | reverse complement strand
CACACAATGTCACACACAGTGTCACACACCAGTGTCACACACAGTGTAACACACAATGTCACACACAGTGTCACACAGTGTCACACACACAGTGTAACACACAATGTCACACAGTGTCACACACACTGTCACACCCCAGTGTCAGACACATTGTCTCACACAGTTTCATATACCAGTGTCACACACAGTGTCACACACACTGTCACACCCCATTGTCACACAGTGTCACCCCAGTATCACACAGTGTCACACAGTGTCACACACAATGTCACACAGTGCCATNACACAGTGTCACACACAATGTCACACACAATGTCACACAATGTCACACACAATGTCACACACAGTGTCACACACAATGTCACACAATGTCACACACAGTGTCACACACCAGTGTCACACACAGTGTAACACACAATGTCACACACAGTGTCACACAGTGTCACACACACAGTGTAACACACAATGTCACACAGTGTCACACACACTGTCACACCCCAGTGTCAGACACATTGTCTCACACAGTTTCATATACCAGTGTCACACACAGTGTCACACACACTGTCACACCCCATTGTCACACAGTGTCACCCCAGTATCACACAGTGTCACACAGTGTCACACATAGTGTCACACCCCAGTGTCACACACAGTGTCACACACAGTGTCTCACACAGTTTCACATACCAGTGTCACACACACTGTCACACACGCTGTCATACCCCAGTGTCACACAGTTTCACATACCAGTGTCACACACAGTGTCACACACGTTGTCTCACACAGTTTCACATACCCGTGTCACACACACTGTCACACACACTGTCACACCCCAGTGTCACACCCCAGTGTCACACACAGTGTCACACACACTGTCACACCCCAGTGTCACACCCCAGTGACACCCGTGTCCCCCCAGTTTCCCCCATTGTCCCCCAGCTCCACCTGCCCAGCATTTGTTAGTGTTGCTTTTGCTTTTCCTCTCCAAAAGTCACATCTAAGTAAAATTTACACTTTACCATTTTAAATTTTAATTTTACAATTTACAGTGTAAAATTCACTAAAAATTGCAATTTCTGCAGCTGCCTTTGAAAATCCTCCCTATTTCTCCATGTCATTCCCTGCCTTTGGTTTGAACCCTGTCATATCCCTGGGTTGGCAGTTCATGGATTAACACAGACCACTCTTGCCTTCTTGGCTGTTTTTCTCTGGAAAACTAATTTTTTCAGGAATTCCTGGAGATAAAACTGTGGAAAAGAAGAGAAATCAATCAATCAGTTCCCTGTCTTTGCTGTTGGGGTGTAATGGGGGCTGTTCTGCACCCCCAGAAGTGTTAAAGCATTTCATGTGTCACATCTTTCACACCCTGTTCTGCAGTTACTTAAATTCCTTGGAATTTGGTGAAGTTTGGACAAAAAGAACAAAATCAGTTGTGATTTGGATCTTGTTATTGGTTGGTTGGGGGTTGTTTTTTTAAGTAACATTTGAAATAGGGTTTGTTTTTTTTTTTTTAACTAACATTTAAAATAGAGATTTTTTGGTTGGTTGGGTGGTTTTAGGTAACAATTAAAATAGGGATTTTTTTTGTTGTTTGTTGTTTGTTTTTAAAATAACATTTAAAATAGGGACTTTTTGGTTGGGTGGGTGTTTTTAAGTGACATTTAAATAGAGGTTTTTTAGTTTATTCCTTCATGGATGGGGAGTGGCCTCAGAACATCTCAGGCCACACTTTGCTCTGAATTAAATGAGATGCAAAGCTGAGCTTGGCCTTGTTCCATGTTTGTGTGATGCTGCACTAGGCCAATATGCTGATTTTAAACAAAATCCAATATCTAGAGGAGATAAGAAAGATCCCTTCACTACACCAACCACAGGGGGTTTTTTTCCTCTTAATCTGCTTCTATTTTTATTTTACTTGGGTCATTTCACTGCTCTGGCACTTGTTGTTCTTTCAATCTGAGCTACTTCATAACCCAAATTAATTTCCTTACAAAGGAGAGAAAAGGGACTCTGTAAATCAGGTTTTGCACAGGCAGGTTCCAGCTCCTGGTGTTGTTTTCTTTGGAATGGCCTGGAGTTGAAATTAAAAAAAATTAACTTACACTGTTCAGAGCTTTTAATTATGCACAAGATTAATTTTAATGCTCTAATGGCATTAGGCTCCACATTAGCCAAGCCATTGGCTTTGGCAACAGGGAGAGAAACAGTTCTCAAGTCATGTAAAAGATGACTTGTAACTCAGATTTTTATTAAAAACTCAGGGCTTCAAGGAAAGCAAAAAGCTCTCCAAGTGGCTTTTTGTGCTTTACCCCTGATTTACTGGTGTAGAACTGCTGCATTTCTCTGCCAGCCTGGTTTTTTCAGCCATAATTTTCCAGTTCTTTCTTGGAGAGAGGAAGAGAGATTGAAATACCATCATCTGAAGATGCCTGTTAATTCAGGAAGTGCATGTCTGCCACATCTATTGCAAATTCCAGATGCTGAACTGCAGGAGCAGGAAGAAAGGGTTGTATTGGTGTGTTTTTCTTGGGGTAAAGGCCAAGAGAGTTTTTCATGATCTCTGGAGTTGGGATGGAAACTGGGATAGGGGAGCACGTGCTGTAGCTCTGACTTGGAGCAATATTTCTTTGGGGTTTTCAGCAGAATTGTGTTTTTCTTACAGAGCAGCCACAAATCATCCCAGTGCTTTCCCTTTAAAGGGAGCTGAGCTTGGAAAAGTATTGCTGCAGCAGTTCCTCCTGCCTGGCCTTTCCCTAATTACAACCTGGCCTCCCTAATTTTGGGAATGAGACCTTCATCCCCCTCCTCCCTGACCTGGGACTCCCAGGTGAATCCCATAGTTTGGGATGGAGGCAGCAGCTCTTCAGGGATGAATGAAGGGATTTGCCTGTTCCTCAACCTTCTGTCCAACAGGCAGAGAAACAAGACTGTGATTTTTTGTTCCATCAATCCCTGTATAGAGAGAGAAAATATATTCACTCTTAACTATCTTTATCCTCCAGCAGCTCTTTTTCACAGCTCACCAGAAGGACTCTGGGAGTGTTTGCAGGGAGAGGCTGGAGCTGAGCCTGTGGGGATCAGGGGAACCTCTGCTGCTTCCTCTCCACTGGCATTAGTTCTCCACCAGATTTCCAAGGTCAGAGGATTCCACAGGAGCAGCTCTGTTGTATTTTACACTGTTTTTTCCCTACTCTGAACACCTTCTGTTGTCTTGGCCTTCACAACAGAGTTTCAGAGGTTCAATCCCAGTGTCTGGGAGTCACCAGATCATCATTCCCTGTGGAATGGGGAAGGTTTGGTGGGTTTCACAGCATTAAACCCCTGAGAAGTGCAGGGTGTTGGAGCAGCTTTGTGGTTTCTTGCTGCTGAACATCCTGATCTGAGCACTGACCCAGACGTGGGGTCAGAGGGGTTCACCCCGTTCCCAGGTTGTGTTCCTTCCTCCTCAGGAATGATTGCCTGGAGTTTTCTGCATGGGCAGAGCTGTTACCTGCAAAGAGCACAAGCATGTGGCTTTTACAGTAATTAATTCCTACTCATCCTCACTACAAGGAGAAAAACACAGATATTGTTGTTACTGGGAGAGGAACTGGGCTCTCTGCCTGTGACCCATACCCCAAATATTGCACCAGCTAAAGGTCATCAAGGACTTGTTTTGTTATTAAATTCTGGGTTTTCTGTAGCTGCAGTGAGGGATCAGCACTTTTCAGGGAACAAACCAGGGGAAATGGTGGTGTTGGAGTGGAATTTGTGCAGAACAAGGTGCTGCAGGGACTCGAGGCCTTTGATGTCACCGTTCTGTCCCGGCCGTTACGAGGAACAAAGAGGAAAAATAAGGGCCTGGTGTCTGTCCCAGGCAGAGCTCCTTGGAACATGAGAAGCCAAAAGAGCTTCCTGCACATGGAATTCCAAAGGATATTTCTTGCAGAGCTGGTTTATGAGACATATTTCAGTATAAAGTGGCCCAAACACCAGTGAGTCCTGGTGTGTCTGAGCTGTGGGGGCTGTACCCCAACTTGGGGCAGTAATTGGAAATATTTTGGAGAAATATCTCCAGCACCCAAACCCAGAGGGGCAGAAACATAAATCAGGGGTCGCCTCTCCCTTGATTTGCTGCCGTAGCCACTGGAATAGATTTCCTTCCCCAGGAGCTGGAAGGCCGTGGTGGGTCTTTGCCTTGGTTTGTCATGGCATGTTGGATAAAAAAGTAAAAATGTAAGAGCTGGTATTAATTTAGGCTTTGCAGTTGGCAGCACATCAGAGAGGAGGGGCTGTGCACTCCCTGGTGGGGAACTCCTGTGGGAAGATGTTCCACCAAGGAATGTGATGCAGCTGGAGAAATGGGCTGAGGTATCACCAGCTCTGCTGAGCAGATCCTTCCTGTGGTGGTGGTACCACTGGGAGTGGTGTCTGGAGTAGTCTGGAAATAAGGGTTTGTTCCTCTTTCCATCCTAAAGTAGATCCATGTTGTCACTCCTTATCTCCACTGCTTTTGTGAGCAGAGATAAGGGAGAGCTCAGAGTGTTGTGGTTTGCTGGTGTCCCTTTTCCAACGGGATGAAACGACCTAATGGGCCAAAACCAAGCTCTGGAAGTGTGAGTTCTGGCAAAAATGGACCTACATTTGGGCAGGAATTAAAGTCAAGATGCTCAACTCGGACAGGAAAGTTGAGAGAAAGACCAGAAGTGTCCAAAAACTTCCCTTGCCCAGAGCCAAACTGGACACATTACTTTGTATTTCCCCACACCTCCTGCAGTGAAACTCACAGCTGAAACTCCATTGGAGTGTGTGGATAACACGATTGTCCTGTTGGATTTGGGGGCACCTAAACTCACTTTATTTTCTAAACACAAATCAGCATCAATTCTCCTTTGAGTCCGTTCCTGCAGCAAAAACAAGAACTCACCAAAAGAAAAGAAACCTGATGTCTGCTATTTTAAGAGGGGAAAAACTGAGCAACATCTCCAGGGATCTCTGGAGATCAACCCCAGGCAGCTCCACAACAGGGTCAGATGTTGCTGCAGCTCCACAACCACCGGACTGACGGGAGTTGTGGGATTTAAAGCAAAACTCATTCAGGAGGCTTGGCAGGATCTCAGCCTCTGTAGAGCCCTCTTTGGCAAAAAAAAAGGTGGAAAAAATGTATTCTTGAGCAGCAATAACATTAAACATCCTGACAGCTGAGGAAGGAAACACCCCAGACCTTTGCCAGCCCCAAATCCATGACCCCAGGTTTGTTTCCGTGTGGTTAAAAATGAAACATTATTTTACACCGTGGATGGTTTCCATGATTTGAGCTGGAGGGGAGTGAAATTCTGTCAGATTGAAAACTTGGGAGTCAGTCAGTTAAATTCCTTGGCTGTGGCAGTATTGAGGTGGTTGCTGTGCAGAGAAATCCCCTGAAGTGTGGAAGTGACATCACCAAACAAGGTGTCAATGTCCAACCTGAAAACAGAAGGTTGGCTTTTGAAAAACACTCCATTTTCACTGAATTTTAGCAGATTTTGTGATGGAAGTAACTGTGGATCCCTGCTTTGCTGAATCCCAGAGATCAGCACTGCATGGACACCTGATTTCCCCCTGGGATGGTGGGAACAGCTCTGCTGTCCTGGCCAAGATCCATAAGGGCTGATCCCTTTGTGTAAGGCTTTCCACACTGCAGTCCCTGCAATCCAGGCCTGCTTGGCCCTTCCTCTCCCCTCCTTTGAGCCCCAGGAAATTTGGGATTCGTGCTGGGGCTCTGCCCTGCTCTTGAAGCCTCTCCAAGGGATGGGATGTGCTGGAGCTTGGGAGACCTGGATGGTTTTTCCAGCTCCTCATGAACCATCAGCTCTGTGAACAACCAGATGATGTTTGAATATTTAAATAAAACTTTTTTTTTCTTAACTAGCCTTCAGTTTTGGGGTGTTCAGCAGGAAGGTAAAAATCCTTTATCAATGCCAGTAGCTCCTGTTGTGCTTTGGGTTGGAGTGGACGTGCTGGGTGTAGTGATTCCCATGGGAATTACTGATCCACAGTCACCCTCCAAACAGGGAAACACCCTGGAAAAGCCACCAAGGCTCATACATGTCGTTTGGGGCAGTAGGAATACAGCAAACCCTGTTTCCCTCTTGCCTTTATGAACAAAGTTGGCTGTTCTTAACTCTTCTTATTTATCCATAGTAAAGAGCCTTTCAAAATCGTGTTTTATTGGAATAAAGGAAGTGCACGCTGGGTTTTTCCACAGTATCTGCTGGAAACCAAAGGCTGGAGCTGGAAATCTGTTTGCAGTAAACTCCAGTCACGAAATCAATCCCATTTACACTCTGTTAACTGGGCATGTGTGTGCCTGGGATCTCAAGTTAAGCTGGGAGCTCTTGCTGCAAATTAGGAGCAGATTGGATTAATGGGTTTGTCTCCTTAATATATTGTGTGGTTTCTTTCACCCTTTGGGGGGGAAAAGTGTCTGGAGTAAATCACTGCTGATTTTGGGAATATTCTATGGTGTTCCCTTGGACTCAGTTGATCAGGGAAATAATTAATGGTGGAGTTGTGAACCTGCTTTTAAACTGAAAAATAAATCCAGCTTGGAGGAGGATTGGAGGAGTTGTCCTTTTGGACAAGATACTGGAAATTTGGGCCTGTTTATGGTTAATATTATAATGATATTATAATTCTTGAGAAAAATACATTTAGAATGACCTCCCTTCCCAGCCAGAACCTGATCTTTCTAAAAGATTGACTTTCTGAAGGTGTTTTTTTGCCCTGCATGATCTTTGTGCTGTTGGCAATGACCCCCTTGCTACTCCAACTGCCAATTTGAGCTTGGATGAGCAACTTGGAAAACAATTCTTGTGTTTTAATGTCGTTCTGATGGTTGTTATTGCTGCAGTGAAAGCAGAAGTGGTTAAATCAGGCTGAATCCTGCAAAGGCTGCGACTGCTTCGCTTTCCTGCACCTCAGACCAGCCCATGGGAGGGAAGAGCATCATCCAGGGCCAGATTAGCTCCCTGTAATTTAGAGTTGTAACAGATGCACAATTCCATTGCAGCCCAAACAGCTGTAACTGCACCAAAGACCTGGAAGAAACCAAAAGACCGGACCCAAGCCACTGAGGAGGTGACAACACCAGAAACAGAGGTAAGAGGAGACCTTGGTCCTGCTTCACCCAAATTTAATGGGGGTGCTGCTCTCTTGAAACTGTACTTTAGAGGTGTTGCTCCCTTGTTGTCTCACAGGATCCAGGGCAGAGTTTTTGAGGAGGAACTGGGATATTCCTCAGCATCCTTTAGGTAATAGGATTTAGTGTGTTCCCTGTTAAAGCTCTTCAGTAAATGAGGTTTTGCCTCATTTAATGACTCACAGAATCCCAGAATGGTTTGGGTTGGAAGGGACCTTAAAGCTCATCTTATTCCCCCCCCTGCCATGGGCTGGGCCAGCCTCCACTGGAAGGTTCCACTGGACTTCCACCAGACTCCCAGTATTCAGGAACATGTCACTGCTCCCAGTGAAGGGCGGGATAAAGGTGGGTTTGGACCCCTCAGCACTGCCCTGTTTGGGTCCCAGCCCACTCTCCTGGCACCAGGCAGCTGCTTCTGCACAGGGATGTCATGGCCAAAGGTTGGTTTTCCTGATGAGCAGCTGATGGAGAAACTGAGAAAGGAGAATGTGGAAGTTCTCAGGCAAAACCACCTCAAGAGTGATGAGATGAGTAAGGAAAACCTCCCTCGCTGCTGGAAGATACTGCAGCAGGGAGCTTTGTTTAATATCCTGGGTCAGGTTGGGATTAGGATTGATCAGAAGGGGGATAAGAAAGTAGAAATGTGAAAGTTCAGTGTTGCTGGGGCTGCACCAGCAGGTCCATCCCCTGTGCTTCCCTCATCCTTCACGGGAAGAGTCGTGTTTCCTGCCCCTCTCCACAGTTCCACTGGTGCACATTTTTCAGAGAATTCCCTTGAAAAATCTGCAAAAACCATTTTAGGATGTGGTGCCCTCAGGTGGGGAGGGGGAAGGATCTGGAGCCTCCTCAATGAAGTTGTTCCTTTGTTTCATGCTTGGGTGTGCTGGGATTTCTCCCAAGAGAAGCGCGTTCCGACGCCTCCTCTGTCAGAATGCACAATCAGGCTGTGTCCTTGGAGAGCCCTAAAACTGACAGCCAGGGACACTGTTGGTGCTTTTTTCCTGAAACTGAGATGCTGGAATTGGGGCTGTATCTCACATTCCCTTCCTTAGTGGGATGTGCTCCAGTTAACAATGGGCATTTAAAGGGAGAATCCCCCAGAAGAAGCTCTTTACCATCCCTTTGGGAGGTGGCAGGGGAGGAGAAAAGCAGCGTTGTCTTCCCAGCCTGGGATTGCTCATGGCTTAACAGTTCCTTCCATCCAATCCCATGGGGATTTCATGGGCAGTGCCGAATTTTTCCAGTTGCACTGTTAATGATCAGTGGGTTCTCCATGGGAATGAGCCAACAAATCACCCTGTGGCTCTAGGTGGTGTTCCCTACCCCTGTGTAAGGTGCATTGGTGTCCCTGTGCACCCAAAAATGCCGTGTGGACCAACAAAGAGCCGTTTCACGTGCGCTGAACTTGTCGGGACGTTTTTATCCAACCTCTGTTTCCGTGTGCGCTGCAGCCGAAAGAAGAGGAGGAACCTTCAGGGGACAAAGTACTTGAATCCGAGCAGGAGAAAATGAGCCATGGGCTTCAACTGGAGAGGGAACCCTCGGAGCCTAAAGCAGCCAAGCCTGTGGAGGAGAACGGGGAGCAGGAGGCCGAGCCGGTGCGGAACGGTGCCGAGAGCGTGTCCGAGGGCGAGGGCACCGACGCCAACTCCGGCTGCACCGAGAGCCCCGGCGAGGGGCCCGTGTACCAGTACAAACCAGGTAACTCCTGCTGCACTCGGGCTTTTCTCCCCCTCCTCCAAGGGCTGCTGACCCTCCACTTGCCATCCCTACGGATGGATGGGGCTGGGAGGGGTTTGGTGCTCACCGTGTCCGGCTCTGCCGGGATCCGCGACCCAACAGGCCCCAGGAGACTTTCCAGGGGAGCACAAGGGGAAATTGTTTTTTCTCTTGCTGCTCATGATGGAGAAAAGAGAAAAGCCCAATTCCCTGAATTTGTTGTGGGTGTGGATGTTGGCAGCAGTACTGTGGAAATGGCAGTGAGTTGGTTCCTGTGATCAGTGGCTGAGAACCATCCAAGAAATTCCATATAAACCAATGTACATCTGAAATAAGAGATGTGAAAGTGCTCATTGGACCCTAAATATGAATATGTGGGTTCTTAGAGATTGCATTTCCTGACTAAACAGTTGCATGGATCTTTGCATTTCTGGAAAAGAAACACTTTGTGGTTTTCCAGGCACTGTCCACACAATCCCACTGATTAGGTTATACTGTATACACTATATAGTGTATATATACATAGTATATCTAAGGGGTGTTTTGGTTATTCATGAAGATACTTAATTTGTAGACATAAACCTCAAGTAATTCACCTCATTAAGAGAGACCTCAAGACTCAGTTGCTCACAATTTTTAAGGCATTTCTTGTTCAAGTGAAGCTCCCTGCAAATAAATGAGTCATTTTTTAGAAGCCCAGAAATTGGAGTGTAACAACAATAGGGAAGGACCTGCAGAGCCTGGTGGACAGGGCACTGGGCAAGGAGCAGCACCACTGAGGGTGACCAAGGTGGTCATTTCTGCACTACTTTGTTCTGACAAAAACCTCAATTGCTTTGGTTTTATTAATTCAGGACGATTGTATCATTAGGAGGAGACTCAGAGGCCTCCTGGCAGCTCCCCACACACTCAGGGCACCTGAGCAGTTCATTAGCCAAGCACTTCATGCAATTAATCCATAATTCATAGAATATGTTCGTAATTCAGTGCTTGATGCAATCAGAACAATCCCAGTTGGATCTGGATGTCTTTGTTGGAGGGGTTGGATCAGTCCTTGGGAAAGCAACACACATCAAAGTTGTGCTGTAATCCTGGATTTCAGCTCTGCTCTTCTAAATAGGAGAATTTTTGCCTTTTGGAGGAATTGTGTGTTTGATCCCAGTCTCTCCCTGCCTTGGGGATCCTTCCTATGACACTGCCCAGCTGCTTTTCCCATTGAAACAGCTCGTTGAGAACTTTCCAGGAAAAGGAAACGACATATAAACTGTTTGTTTTTACTGTCAGAGCTTTTCCATGATAAATGGGTGGTGTGGCACAGTGGACAGGCCAGGAATTCCAGCTGGGATGCAGCTAGCCAGGCAAACCCCTTTATCCCAAAGCTCTGTAAAAAAAAAAACTGCACAAAGAGCTAAAAGTTGTCATTCTGTGTATTTTCATTCCCAGTTATTAAAACCTACCCTTGGAATAAGTCCCTCTTTGTGGCCTCTGCTGGGATGTGGATGGTGAGATCCCAGAGATCCAAAGCTGGTGGGCAGAAAGTGAATTAAAGAAATAATAAACACCTGAAGGGCTGGATAAATGCAAGACACCATCTGGCATCAGTGAGATCCAAAGGCAGCACCTTGTACAGATGTTTTCCTTCAGATAAAACATGTTTTCTTCCCCAACTTCAAACAAACTCTGTGGCCAGTGCAGAAAATCCCATCTCCAGGCCACCAGATGCTGATTTTCCTTGTAGGTTTACATTGTGATTTGCACCAGGCAGGATCCTCCACACCCAAGAAGCAAAAAATGGGTGGAAAGTTGGAATTCTGAGACTGTGGCCTGTGGTTGTGTTTTCTCTTGTTCCACCACATTATCTCCAGCCTGTTCACAGCTCCATGTTTTCACAGGATATTTTTGTTCCATGCAATTCCCTCCTTAATTGTGTTGATCACTCCCTTTTACACCACTTTAACTTCTCCATTTTCACCCAAAATCTGGGAATTGTGTTCCATCATATTCCCCAGGAGAATGGAAGCCATTGGATACCTGGGTTAGAACTGGAATTATTGCCCAGATCCACGTGTGGTTGCTCTGGACCTGGCTCCACACTTCCCATTGTTTACATCCCTTTAAAACCACGAGTATCCCCCTCCTCAAACTGAAAATAAAGTTAAATAAACATTTCCCAGGCAGCTGGGGATCCCTCTGGATTTACCAGAACCCTCTGGGCGAGCAGAGAGTTTGTCTCCTGGGAATCTCAGGGACTTCCTCTCCCTATAGAGCAGTGGAAGCCCCTGGACCCCGAGGGGAAGAAGCAGTACGACCGGGAATTCCTGCTGGATATCCAGTTCATGCCAGCCTGTATCCAGAAGCCAGAGGGGCTCCCCCCCATCAGCGACGTGGTGCTCGACAAGGTGAGAGGAGAGCCCATCAAACAGGTACGTGCAGGGTTTGACCCAAACACAGCCCTGACATGGCTTGGTCTTGGACCATTTCCATGCAGGATTTTGGTGGGAAGGGGAAATATTGGTCACATCACAGAATTCTCCAAACAGAGGTGTTGGTGCCTAATGAATGTTCACAGATGATAAAAATCTGAAGTGTTCTTAATGGTCTTTATCTGGATTAAGTGATACCAGGCTGTTATTAAAATTCAAAGTGATGCAGCCCTGGAGAGCTGAGGATCCAAGCAAGGCCAGACAAGAGGCAGTGGCTTCTGTCAGATCAGTTCTATGGTTAAAGAGCAGAGAGGAGCTTTGGGCAAACTCTCTTTTTGATCTGAAGCAGCTGTGTCACTGTTTGTGAGCTGATCTAATAAAAGATCTTTAAGACCTCGATTTTCAGGCAGTTTTGTGGTTTCTCTGCAGCCTCATTGTAGAGCTGATGGTCTCTGCTCAAGGTCTGGGCTTGGTGAAACACTTGGGATTTCAGTGCTGCCACCAAAGCCTCGTTCTGCTCCCAGTTAGAACTGGGGGTTCATTGATTTTGATGTACAACTCTAGACTCACTTTTGAGATTCAAGGATATGGGTGATCCTCGTGTGCAGAAACATTTCTACTCTAAGTTTCATACCCAGGCAAATTTTAAAATGCAGCTTTGTTCCCAAAATTATTTCATCCATCTGCTAGTTCCTGTGATTGTTTCTTACTGCTCTGTGTTTGAATTCCTTGGCTCAATTGCCCAT
Source organism: Calyptomena viridis (assembly GCA_013390005.1). NCBI lineage: Eukaryota > Metazoa > Chordata > Aves > Passeriformes > Eurylaimidae > Calyptomena > Calyptomena viridis. Next base: position 70,023 of record WEIV01022699.1, on the reverse strand, counting down.
GTGTCTTGGTAGCCCAAAACCCCAAGGTCTGAGGGAAGGTGACAGCTTTGTGATCCTGAACCAAGACGTGCCCATGTCACCATGATTTATCCTCCATAATTCCTGCTCAGCCTTGGAATGTTTCTGAACTCCCTCCTTAATTTCAGTAGTCATACCTCAAATACATAACTCCTCAAATACATAACTCCTCCAAGACATAACTCCTCCAAGACATACCCACAGATGTATTTTAAATTAAATGCGTATTTTTAATGTAAACGTGGATGTCTAAAACTTGCACAGTTTGTTAAAAGCTTGAATCAGGTATTAAATGTGACTGTTGTGGTTCAGCAGAGCTGTGTGTAGATGCCCTGGCCTGTGGTGGCTCAGCACCCCTGAGCAGCTCTGTCTGTGCTCTGCTCCACGGCGCAGGTCAACCAGCCGAAATTGCCGCTGCGCACTCTGGACCCCCGGATCCTGCCACGAGGCCCAGACTTCACCCCAGCCTTCGCTGATTTTGGGAGGCAAGCCCCCGGGGGAAGAAACGTGTCTGGAAGTGTGAGTTTACCCCCAACTTGCTAATTTAAAAATGGCCTTAACTCCGAGGAAGTCCATCCTCAGGCTTTTGGGCCTGTGCCGCTGCTCCGGTGGTTCTGGTGTTGGCAGGATGAGTGCAGGGGTCAGGTTTGCTTGGCTCACAGAGGTTAGGTGGGTTAGGAACGGTTGTGGATGGTGTTCACTGGTGTGTATTGGTTGGGGTGGGTTTGGTCTGCTGCCCTTTCCCTGTGTGAGGGGCTGGAGGTGTCTCCACACCAGGACCCGTCAGTCGCGTTGCGGCCGCGCGATCGTCGTCCAACAACCCGGCGCCTGCGTGTCACCGTGGGGGTCTGTTCTGCCAAACACACCCACAGAGCAAGTGCATTTTACTAACACAGAAATTACACACAGCACCTGGGTGTTCCTGCTTTGTCTGTGCTTCCACGTGTTGCTTTGGTCACTTCATTCCTTGGTTTTTTGCCTTTTCCACTGCTTTTCTTTCACGTTCCCGTCTTTACCTTGGCTTTGCCCACACTCCGAAATCCTTCTCTGAATTGTTCACTCTTGCCTTTGCCATCTCTTTTCTTGGGGCACAGGTGCCCCCAGCGTGTGCCACCCCAGAGGGTGGACACTGCCTCCATAGGGGCAATCATTGATTTCCATCTCTTAAGAACCATCCAGTGTATCCATCCAGATGTGTCTAATGACACAGCCATCGTTGGTCTTTCAAACCTGCTGCTTCCAGAAGAGTTCCCTGAATCACCCTGACCTCCAAGTGTGCAGGTTTCCAGGAGTCAAACCTGGTGATTTTGGGTCAGTGTAACATTTCTGGTTTGGGATCATCCTCGGGGCCGGCGCCTCATTCCGGGGTGCGTCTTGGAATAACCTCATTGCCGTGATTTCTCTTGGAGCACCATCTGATCCACGAAACCTCACAAGGTCAACAGTGCTTCCCATGTTTAGGACTCGCAGGTTGTCCTGTGGCACCTTCTCTCCTGTCACGTGCTGAGTGTCCGGAGCCGCTCGGCGTCGTGGTAACGTCGCTGTCGCTCTTTCTCTCTCCGCAGGCCTGCAAAGTGCAGAGCACCCCTGGATTGCCCTCCCTGGCTCGGTGCGGGCCCCCAGCATGCCCTCTCTTGGTCTCGCCTCACCCACCATTGAGGAACCTGCCGATAGGGGTAAGCCAAATCCCCCCCTCTCCCCCCAGCCTTTGCACCTTTTTGTAGAGTTGCCTTTTTCCCCCAACGCCCACTGTTGATAAAGAACGACTGGCAGAAAACTTTACAAAAAGGTGCAACCTTGTTTAAAAAAAAACCGAAACCAGACTTGCATTGTACCCCTCTAGGCAGTCTTCAGTGGTGGGTGGGACATCACCAGCTGAGGGCATGCTGGGACGTTGGCCTGAGCGGGATCCGCGAGGGTCTGCACTTTGCAGACCTGTGGAAAGGGGGAGAAAAGGTAAGTCCTGCTTACCCCGTTCATTTGGAGCATTCAGCACATAACATACATCTCACATTTGCGCCTTTGCAGAGCAGAGCCTCTCCTTGCCTTGTTCTGGAGGAGGGCTGGAAGGTGACCTGGCTCAACCAGCCTGTCCTGTGACGCCGGCAGTTGTAGGATCAGAGTGTTCTCGGCCCCCAGCATTCCCAGATGTTTCCCTGGCATGGCAAACCCTGCGTGTGTGCTGCCTGTCCCCGGCCATCCCACCTCTGCACAGGCCATGCCCATGATCCATCCAACCCACTGCCTCTTCCTTGCCCCCAGATAACGTGGAGCAGCTCAGCGCTAACCAGCTTCCGGCACGTTGAGAAGCTTTTGTTTTGCTTCCTTGGCTTTTGTCTTTATTTCCTTCTTTTCGCTTCAATGTGTTGTGTGAGTGTTTTTGGCACTAACAAATGTCGCATCACACGGCACAGGGGGTGGAATTGCACAGGAGAATCCAGCTGGAAAGGCTTTTTGGGGTAGGCAAGATGTTGGGTGAGGAGATGAAAACAGAAATAGGGTTGGAGAGGATGGGTCTGTCCCCATCCCCACGGCAGGATGAGTCTGCTTTATCCTTCCTGAGAGGTGATGGAAACTCGAGTCACCTCAATTCTTGTGCTTCCCGGAAGGCAGAGCCTCCTCCAGCATCAAAGCTCAATTTTGTCTTCTTCAAATCCTCTTGTAGAGGAAGAAGTGTTTCCTTAATTCCTTGGATGTTTTTAATGCATTTCTATGATTTGTGGCCTGAGTGGGAGCACCAGGTCAGGCTGTGCTGCTCTGAGTCTTTGGCTCCTCTGCAGGAGCCTTGTCCCTTTTCTTTCTGCTTTCCTCTTCCCCCTCTTCATCCAGAAGACAGGCCATGCAGATTAATGCAGGAACACGTGGTAACTGCTCTGTGCTGTTGGTGGAAAAGGTTATCTCAGTGCAGGTGCCTCAGAACCATCATTATTTACACAGCCTGGGGGACAGGAGGCCAGGCCTGAGTCCAGGCACCTCTTGAATCCCTGCTGCCCTGTAAGTCTGGAGCCAAAACCCACACATTTTTCTATTAGAAGTTTGACCCATCTATTATTTTATTACACGTTCAAAGGAAGCTTCTGTTCACTGATTTAAAACCTGATCACTCAGTTTGAACCGAGTTTATTCACAGATATTAAAACCATCTAATCTCAAGTCTTGGTTCTGTTGATGCAATGGAAGGTCTGGTCCCAAAGGGTGTGAGGAGGTTGTGACATGTGACACACTGGCACTCAAGACATGCAAAGGTGCTCTGTGCATCCCTCAGTTTTCCCACAGTCGCCTCCTTCAGGAAGGGGGGTTTGCTCTAATAACCAACATTTCCATGGACCCGTCCCCGAGGCAGCTCCGGCCTCTGCGGCTCCGTCCCGGCGTGTTCCAGTCCCACCACACTTGGAAGGTCTTTCAGACCAGAGCTGCCTCTGTGCAGGACACAGGGTGACTGCAGGTCACCTCTCCTTGGCTTTGCCCCTGTTCCTAGGGAAAATGAGCCCAAAGGTGTGGGTTTTCCAGACTCTCTGCCAGCCTGGCCGTGGTTTCCGAGCCGTCCGCGGGGCAGGAGGTGTGTGATGAGCTCTGGTTCTCGTGGCCATGAGCAGTTGGTTTGCTGTTGTGTTATTGTCTGGGTTCAGAGCTGGAGGGAAGTTTCTCACTCCACATTTGCAGCGTGGTGAGAGCCTGGGCAGCAGAGGTGTGTGACAGGCTGTCCCACCACGGGGCGGGGGGTGGAGGTGGGACTGTGCCCAGGCCTTGCTGCATCGTCCCGGTGTCGATCGAGGGCTTGGGGGGGAGCAGAGAGGGGCTGTAGGGAGGGATTGGGGCTGTTGTAGGGGGTGTCTGACACACAAAACGTGGTAAAAGCTCCCTATTCTCACTGCCTTGTTGCACTGTTGATTCCTTGGGAGCAGAGCAGTCAACTCGTGGTTGTGTTACAGGCGGTTGGAGGTTGGACTTGATGATCTTGGAGATCTTTTCCAGCCTTAAGGATTCTGTGAATTACAGCTCGTGTCCCAAAGGAGTTTGAGTGTTCTGATGGGCTGTTTCTGTGCCAGAGGATCTGAACAGGGCTTTTCCTGGGTGGTGGGGCAGGAACCTGACAGGTTGTTCCAGGTTGCCCTTTCCTCAGGGAGCATGTCATGGTGTGACATGTTCCTCTGTTGCTGTTGTCTCATAACAAAGCCCAAAGAAGAGCTCCAGCAGTGCCAGTAATCGTGTTCCTTTGCACACATTTACCTTGTCAAAGGCAAGTGGTTCAACTCATAGATCCCACTCCTGCCTTTAAGGAAGATTTTGCTTTTTAATAACACGAGCCCGGGTTTGGGGCTGATCTATGACAAGAGCCCTTTTCTCCTGTTCAGTGAAGTTCTTTGAATAACTGCCATGGTTTGGCCTCTCTTTAATCTCTTTGTTGAACAAAGCAGTGTTTGAAATGGCCCATCTTCCACCAGAGGCTCCCTGCTGCCCACTGAGGAGATTAATTACTGCAGGGGGAAGTACCAGGAGTGATAACAGAGTTTTGTTGTTGCATCAATTTGTACCTTGAGGTTGGACATTTCTGATAAATTACCTCAGAAATATGAGGGAATGAGGGGGAGAACAACCTCCCAACAGTACCTGGTACCTTTAGTCCTTACTCAGAAACCCACAGATGATGAAGAGGAGGTTTAGGGGTGTCTTGTGCTCTATCACTTGCACATCTGGGGAAAAACTCCCCAGTTTTGGCAGGTTTTGTGCCTGATTTGTCCAGGAGGAGCACCACGTTCCACAGGACTGCAGAGGCACTTGGGGTTTCAAAGCACTGCATTTCCCTTTCTTCTGTGAAACCACCCAGAGTTTGTCCTACATCTGTTTGGATCCATAATCATACAAGGCAGGAGCTGCACTGATGCTGCTCCAGTGTGTTGGATGTAATTCCTACCTCAGAATGACTCTGTTGGAAACAATTGCCAGCAAAATCAACATTTCTGGCAGAGCTATTTCATCATTGTCTAATTGGGATGGCACATTGGAAATACACCTGTAAGGACTTAATCCTTACACACCCTGTGCTGGGATGTCTCAGTTGTGCAGTTCCTGGTTTCCCAGAGGCTGTTTTGGCCACTTGGGTTCAGTTCTGTAGCAGCGTCCGGAGCGTCGCCAAGTCGTGCAGGCAGCATCATCCCACACCTGGTGTGGGAAAAGCTGCCCAGAGAAACATGTTTGGTGTGTCCATGTTCCCTGTGAGCAGCCTGGAGAGCTGTGCTGGGTCAGAGGGACTCCCCAGAGTGCCAGGAGGAGGTGCTGGTGGCCGGAGCGTGTTATCCAGGTGTGCCTTTAAAAGGGGATATAACAAGGAATGTTTTTGTCCTAGTTGTTGAATGTTGGACCGAGGAGATCTCAGCCAGGCCAGAGGAGGGAGCCCAGGAAGATCATCACTGTGTGTGTGAAGGAGGATGTCCACCTGAAGAAGGCAGAGAATGCCTGGAAGCCGAGTCTGAAGAGGGAAAACCAAACTGAGGACCCCGAAAATGTCAAAACCCAGGTGAGAGCTTTGGTGGGTGTGTCTGGGGGTACAACACCTGCACCACGATGGTAATTTGCCTTCACCCTTGTGTCACACAGAGATAAAGGGCAAGGAATTCCAGCTGGAATCCCAGCTATCCCTTCCCTTGGTGGTGTTTTTCATGTTTTTCTTCTTGACCTGGAGTTTAAAGGCCACTCCTGCATGTTAAACAGTGAACACCAGACAACCTACTACCTCTCCTGCAGGATTGCTTTCCTGCTGCTGTTCTACTGGAATATTTCTGTCTCCTTTCCAAAGCAAACAACTTCACACTTCCAGCACAGAACTTGCTTTTCATCCCCTTTTAGCCCAGTTTCTGCCCTGAACCTCACCAGGGCTGAGGTTCCTGTGTAAAATCCCTCCTTTGGTCCTGCCCAGCACAGTCTGAAGCTCCCTCTGTCCTTCTCCCCCTCCTCTCCTCCCTGGGACAGTCACTCTGGGTGGAGATGTTTGTCTGGTGGTCAAGCTTGTAATTTGTAGGATAACTTGGGATGGTCTTGAGGAACACTGGAATTCTGTTCTTGGAGCTACTGGTAGCATTGTTGACCTAGTTACAGTCCTGGATAGGATAACCCAAAGTGCTTTAAACTGAATATGGGAGAAATTGGTTACCTCACAGAGGCTGTTCCCTGTTAATTTATATCCATGGATTAAATTGATATCAAGAAGAGCATTTCTGACAGGAAGGGCTTTGTGCCTGTGTTGCACTTTAGAAAAGCACTTGAGTGTTCCCAGAAATCCTTCCCACAGCCTCAGCCTTTGGTAGCCGAGTGAGAACTGGGGCTGGGCTGTGCAGAAACGTGTGGTGTGTAACTGAGCTTCCCATGGCACATCTCCATTCCCCTGAGAGGTGCCCTGGCAGCCTCTGCCCCTGGGCCTGACCCTGCAGTGTGTGTGTCACAGGAGCTGTTCCGCAAGGTACGGAGCATCCTGAACAAGCTGACGCCCCAGATGTTCAACCAGCTCATGAAGCAGGTGACAGACCTGACGGTGGACACGGAGGAGAGGCTGAAGGGGGTCATTGACCTGGTCTTTGAGAAGGCCATCGATGAGCCCAGCTTCTCCGTGGCCTACGCCAACATGTGCCGCTGCCTGGTGACGGTAAGAGTTGTGGACATCACCCCCTGAGCTGAGGGAGTGATGGAACTGTGGGGAGAGCAGAGTTCAGTGTCGGTTTCTGAGTGTAAAGAGGGGTAATTAGAGCTGGGTTTCTGTTTGTTGGCCGTGCCTGGGGCACAGGGATTTGCTTGGAATGGTGTGTTTGGAGCTGAAGGCTCTTTCCTGGTTGCAAGATGTGATGAGTCACGTTTGGGAAGTTCATAAAATCAGGGAATGGGTTGGGTTGGAAGGGGCCTTAAAGCTCATCTCATTGCACCCCCTGCCATGGGCAGGGACACCTCCCACTATCCCAGGTTGTTCCAACCTGGCCTTGGACACTTCCAGGGATGGGGCAGCCCCAGCTTCTCTGGGAATCCGTGCCAGGGCCTCCCCACCCTTCAGTGTCCGTCGTTTCCAAGGGATCCTAAGATGCCAAGCCAGGCTTTCACCATTCTCAGATGGTGAATCTGGGACAAAACAACCCCCTTTTCCCCCAGTCCTTTGTGACATGCAGGGAAGGAGCACAGCTCAATTCTGAGCACATACCAGGAGTGTTTTTAAGCAGTGGGTGTTTTTAAGGGATCCCATGGATGGAAATGTAATCCATCTCCGGGCGGAGGTGGTGTCAGCCAAGTTCTGAGTGTGACTTTACATCTGCAGTGTAAAACCCTGCTGGAAATCATGACACGAGGCTTCACTTTCTCAGCCTCGTGGAGTGTTGTGGCTCAGTATGAAGAGCAAAATAAAACGTTATGGGTGGCTTACAGGAACCCTCACCCTCTGTGGAGTTCATCCCAATTTCTGCTGATGTTTTCCTTCCTTCTCCTGCAGCTGAAGGTGCCCATGGCAGACAAACCTGGGAGCACAGTGAATTTCCGTAAGTTGCTGTTGAATCGCTGCCAGAAGGAGTTTGAAAAGGACAAGGCTGACGACGATGTCTTTGAAAAGAAGCAGAAAGAACTCGAAGCTGCCACCACTGTAAGTGGTATTTTCCCCCATAAATTCTCAGAGCTCCCTCAGAAAATCATTTCCTTCTGAGACAGCAGTCGATTTGGGGGGAGGGAGTTTTGGAGTGGAGAGTTTCATTCTGTCGCTGTGGCTCAGGATAATAAAAAATACTTGCCTTGAGCGTGGGTTTTTAGGAGAAAAAGAGTAAACAGCAGCTATAAAGTGGATCTTTTGCAGAGTTCTGTGCTCTGGGACCGTGGTTTGACAGGGCTGTTGTCGTGTTTTGCAGCCGGAGGAGAAGACGCGGCTCCATGACGAGCTGGAGGAGGCCAAGGACAAAGCCCGCCGGAGATCCATCGGGAATATCAAGTTCATCGGGGAGCTCTTCAAGCTGAAGATGCTGACAGAGGCCATCATGCACGACTGTGTGGTGAAGCTGCTCAAGAACCACGACGAGGAGTCCCTCGAGTGCCTTTGCCGCCTGCTCACCACCATTGGCAAGGACCTGGACTTTGAGAAGGCCAAGGTGGGGCAGGAGCAGGAGCCGGGGATGAGGCTCCCTGGGCAGGGCTGGAAAAATGGGTGTGGGGTGTTTTTGTTTGAGGATTTGGGTTTTTTCTTCAGGCATTTCCAGATGGCATGAGGAAACCATCCACTTTCCTCTGGGTGTTTCGTCATGACCTGGCCTCACTCCCTGCTCTGTCAGAGACTCTGTGTCGTTTCCAACAGTGTTCTCCAGTTGTTGTTTCCAAAGATTTCATCCAAACACACAGTCCAGAAGCGCTCAACATTGCTTTTTTACAAACTGAATGTGCCTCTTTCCTTGTAGTTCCCAAAACATGAATATTTACAGTTGTTTCTGCATCACTGAAGCTTTGTGTTACCTACAAAATCCACCACTTAATGAGTTGTTGAGGTTAAATCTAAAAAACCCTCATTAACTGGTCCAAACCCCAGCCTGAGCCTGAGGGGTGCCTTTATTTTGTGTCATCCTTGTCTCCAACAGTGCTGGGATGAAGCAGCTGTTCTGCAGCTGCAGCATTCCCACATTCCCACATCCTCCTCCCAACTTCCCAACAAATGTATCCATAACACAGAGCATTGCACACTCCATGAGCTTCTCTTGGCACTGACAGTCTGCTGCTCCTTTGCAAAAACCAGGCTTGGGATGAGAAGCTGGAGGGTTTTGCCAGGAATCAGTCGGACTCAGCTCTGGAAACAAACGGAGCTGATTGTGTTCAGCTGCCCCGGGCAGGGAGTTCCCTGCTGGATCTCTGGGATCACAGTGGATCAGTCCTGACCTAAAGGGGAAGCACTTTCCCAAACTGTTCTTTGAGCACTGACTAAAACAGTGGAGTTTGTCCCCAATCCCAGGCTGAACACCCTGTGCTGTGAAGGCACAGTTGGGAACAGACAGAAGGAACAGGTTGGGCAGTGCCAGAAACAGGGGTTCAGTTTCTCCATGTGCTTTGGGAAGAAAACAGGATCTGACTTCTAAGCTGAGGCCAGGCTGGATGAGGCCTGGATGCTGTTTGGATCTTTTTGAGCACAGTTAAAGCCAACATTTTGGGACCCTGACTGATCCTGCACCCTCGTGCTGTGGCAGAGCAGATTCCAAATGCCATTGTCCCACCTTTGGGATTGGTTATTTCTGTCCAGACCAAGTGACAACCTTTGTTAATGGGGTAGACACTTTACTATGTGTTCTTATTGAAGCTGGAGTGTTACTCACAGTTGTAACTAAAACTTCTGAGCAAAGTTCATTGGAAATATTTCCCCATCATTCCTAACTCGGAGACATTTCCTCTCAGAGCTGGAACTTTCCAAGGCAAGGCTAGACCCAAATTGTAATGGAGATTTTCTTGTTTATTTAACTACAAGGACAAGGTTTGTAGTGGGGGAAGTGGGAAACACTTCAGAAAACTGCCCTGCTCACATTTTGGGAAAAAGGCTTTTCGGAGCCTGGTGAGACAAATTCAAACCTAACAGAGGAATCTGTAACAATCCCATTTCATGTCTTCTGCATTGATTGGGATTCCATCACATCGTGATTTTTTGCATGAGAAGGAGTTTGGGATTTTCCTGCTGATCCCATTACACAGTTTTTCCTGGGAAATGTGTTGCTGTTGCTCAGCCAGACAAGGGGTGACACATGGAGTGGTGTGTCCAGGGTTGGGTTTGTACCCATGTAGTTTCCAGAGCCAGTTCTCCTTGGGCTGTGGTGAGCTGAGGAGGAGCTCAGACTGAGATCTGGGTTTAATGACTGGCAAGTTAATTGTGCACATGCAGAGGGTGTAAATTGAGTAATTAATGACACAGAGAATGTGTTCACACACTTGGGCTTCATTTCCTGCACATCCTGCCCTGTGCTCCCTCAAATCCAGCCTGGGGGCAGCACAAGGCCCAGCACCCACATCTCTGGGGAGCAGCTCTGTGTTCCAGGTGTTTGTGGCACAGAAGGACCTGGTGACTCCTCCCCTGAGGGAGTATTTTCATTTTCCTCCACAACACACTGATGACAATGTTCTTCTTGTCCAGCCCCGCATGGACCAGTACTTTAATCAGATGGAGAAGATTGTGAAAGAGAGGAAAACCTCCTCGAGGATTCGGTTCATGCTGCAGGATGTCATAGACCTAAGGCTGGTAGGTGCCAACTGCAGGGAGGGAAAGCATCAAATCCTGGGATCCTGGAATGGGTTGGGTTGGAAAGAATTTAATGATCATCTCATTGCACCCCCTGCCATGGACAGGGACACCTCCCACTATCCCAGGTTGCTCCAACCTGGCCTTGGACACTTCCAGGGATCCAGGGGCTGCCACAGCTTCTCTGAGAAATCCATTCCAGCCCCTGCCCACCCTCACAGCCAGGAATTCCTTCCCAATATCCCATCTAACCCTCCTTCTGGCAGTGGGAAGCCATTCCCTGTGTCCTGTCCCTGCATCCCTTGTCCCAAGTCCCTCTCCAACTCTTGGAGCCCCTTTAGGCTCTGGAAGGGGCTCTAAGATCTCCCTGGACCTTCTCTTCCCCAGGTGAGCACCCCCAGCTCTCCCAGAGTGGAAGAGCTCTCATGCAGGAGCAGGGATTTACAGCACAAGTATTAGGGGACAATCTGTGCCCCTTCTCCCAAAACTCTGACTGTTCAAAGACAGGAAATCTGTCCATCTTGCCCTCCTGCAGTCGTGGGCAGTCCAGGGGTGAAGAGGTGACCCTGGGTGGTACAAACCCTCCCAGCACCTCTAAGTTCCCCCTGGGAGCAGCTGGTGGCAGCTCAGCTTTGGCTGAGCATGTCTTGCTCAGGCTCAAACAGCTGCTTTGGGGCTGCTGTGGGCTTGTGTGGAGGCTGAAGTCCCAGTTTTGGCTGCAGGGTCAAGAGATCTCCCATGAGGCTGCAGCAGGATAGGGACAGTGTGGTTATTCCAGGCTGGAAGGCTCTGGGCTGAACAGACTCATCAGGCAGGGGAGATGCTTTGTGCAGACACAGCTGCACCTCCCTGCAGGACTCCTGTCCCAGCCATCACCGTCCCTGCAGTGGCAATTTCCCCATAAAATCAGTCACTTCTTGCTTTTTTTATTTTCAGGGTTTCATTTTTTCCCTCAAGCTCAGAGGAAAGGCTCCAGTAAAAGTGTCAGTCACAAACAGAGTGACAGCAGCCTCCTTCCCTTTCCTCTGAATGTAGAAAGAGTGGGAGGCTGGGAATGTTCAGCCTGCTGGGGGTTCTCATGTCTGGAAGTCAGCACAGTCTCTGTACCTGAGTACATTGCTTTGGCCTCTGGTGCTGGGATAACCACGTCCCCAACGTGTCCCAGCTCCACAGGATTTCCCCAGTCACTCAGGATCCAGGTTTTACAGAAGTGGGAGGATTAGGCTTCATTTCCAGTGTTCACATTCCCTTTGTGCCCTGGAAGTTTCCCTGAGCACATGTTTGCTTCTTCCCCAGTGCAACTGGGTGTCCCGGAGAGCCGACCAGGGCCCCAAAACCATCGAGCAGATCCATAAAGAGGCCAAGATTGAAGAGCAGGAAGAACAGAGGAAGGTGCAACAACTTATGACCAAAGACAAGAGGAGACCAGGTAAATCAAGGCCAACTTTTGCTGCTTCTTTCCCTCATTTCACATCCACTTACAACAAAAAAATCTGTTGGCTTTGTTCTTTCCTAAGTGTAATGAGCAGAGGGAATTGGGGACTGATTATGGCAGAGGCTGGAGAAGGAACAGACTCACCATGGTTTGGCTGTGGGGATTTTTCAGGGGCAAATCCCAGGGGTGAAAACAACCAACACAAGCCAACAGTGCTGAAGTTCTCCATTCATGCAAACCATGTTTGATTTGGTAACAGGCTGCCAGAAATCTGTTAAACAAGTTATTACGTGGGAGTCAGATCTGCCACCCACCCTCCTGCACTGCAGTGTCATTTCTAGAGAACAGCACTTAATTTGGAGAGTAACCACGTTGTCTTTGGCTGGTGGAGTTGTGAGTGCTGACTGTGCCTGAGGGAGTGTCTGGTGTTACCTTAAACTGCCCCTGGGGTGGCACTGCCTGAGGATGAATTTGGAGTGAGTGGGAAAATGAAAACTGGACAGAGCAGGGCAAGGAGAAAGTCACCTCTGAGATTCTTTAATACTGAGGATTGTCAAGTGAAAGTGCTGTGAAAACAGGGCATAAAGAAAATAAATGCAGGCTTTAATTATCCTAAAAGTGACATCAGGAGAAGGTGAGGAGCCTGGGAGTGCCTGGGGGTTCTGGGTCAGACCAAGCACTGCTGAAATGGGTCAGGGAAGGCATTTCAGCTCCTTGTGTGAGCTGGGCACACACAACACCCACAGCCGTGTCCAGAGCCTGCAGAAATCCAGCCAGGAGCAACCCCTCCCAAACCAGTCCTGGAAGCAGTGAGAACTGTCATGCCCAGGTTGTTTTATAAGAATAAAGTCACCTCAGTGTGGGGAAGGGCTGGTTCCTGAGCTGAGGGAGGTGCTGTCTGTCCCTGCAGGTGTCCCACGGGTGGATGAAGGCGGTTGGAACACTGTGCAGGGGGCAAAGAACAGCAGGGTGCTGGACCCCACCAAGTTCCTTAAAATCACCAAGGTAGGTGCCAGCACAAGGCTCCTTGGGAGCAGTGGGATGCCAAGGCCTTGCCTGGCTGGAGGTGTCCATCCAGGAGACACCAGGATGGTCAGAACCTGGGGCTGGGGCACTTGAAATGCCCAGAAGTGCATAAATAAAGCACCAGGGAAGGCTCTGTTGCCTTCTGGGTGTTGCTGTTTTGTTTGTTGTGAGGGAAAGGACTGTCAGACATTGTTCCTCAGGTTCACAGTGTGCTTTTAGTCACCCAGAAGTTCTTGTAGTTGGAAAATCTGTTTTATTCAGTGATGAGAATGTGAGTCACAGAGGGGTCTCACACACGTGTCAGATGGAAATCCTGGGCTCCCCCAAGGTCTCAAGAGCCTGTTCTGACTCTGCTCCTCAATGAAATGAGGAGGCCACGTCCACTTTGGTGTGTCACAGGCAGCAGCACTGCAGGAGTGAAAGGCTCCAGGAGAATGGGAAGAGCTGTGTCTGCTTTTAGTGTTTCTGGATTTGTGTGGCCTGGTTGCATCCCCCAGTATGGGATAAACTTTCACACCCATCCCCCAGATGAGCATCTTCCTGTTACTTCACAATCAGAGTGGTGGGTTTGGGACAGTTTTCAGGCTGTAGGTTTAGGCAAGTCAGAGATTTCTCCTTTTTTAAACTTCAGAACAGCTCTGGGTTTTCTCACCGAGGAGAACTCTGGCCTTCACATAAATCACAGTGACTCCTAAACATTCCCTTGTCCCACTTAATGTCACTCTCCATGAATTTTGCACTCAGTGCCTGGATTCTCAGCTGTAGAGGAGGACCTGGACAGACTGCAGCCCTTCTGCAGATCCAGTCAGTTTGTTCCCTCTGAAAGCCATAAAACAACTCCAGACCTTCATTAGCAGGAGGGATTCAGCCTGTTCTGCCTGGGCTTTTCACCCTTCTCTGTTCCATACAAATGGAGCTGGTTCCACAGCAGTTCCTTTGTTGGAGGGAGAGAGGAGCTCACCAGAGATCTGTGGGGTCACAACCTCCTGGTCAATAAATTCCCCCCTGAGCACCGTGAAATCAATGTTCTCTCCTTGTCAGACACCACTTTTACCCTCCAATATCTGACCTGTTGTTGTCCTTTGCCCTCTGGGTTCCCTTTGTTGCCCTTCAGATCCCCCAAAGCCATGACTGGAGGGTTGGAAGGACAGTGGAAATGGTTTAACCACAAACAAACTCATCATCTTTCGAGTACTGATACACTGAGCTTTTCCTCCTTGCTGAGGTTCAGAACTCCCAGTGAAAAGAAGCTCCTCTCCCTGTCTGTGTCTCTCAGACCTTTGGAAGAGGCTCTTTGTGATGCCCTTTGTTGTCCTCTGTCTTTGACTGGGGTTTGGTCCCCAGAAATGTGTTAAAGTGTAGTTTGATGTTCACAAGACAGGGATTGTTGCCAAAACAGATCCCATTTGTAATGAAACTGCACAGTTTGCTCTTGTAATGGAACCTCCTGGTGTGTTTTGCAGCCCACAATAGATGAGAAGATTCAGCTCGTGCCTAAAGCCCAGTTGGGCAGCTGGGGGAAGGGCAGCAGTGGTGGAGCCAAGGCAAGCGAGATGGGTGAGTTGGGATGAGCCCCACCCCGGGCAGCTCTGGGTGGGGTTATAGAACCACAGAAACATGGAATGTCCTGAGCTGGAAGGGGCCCACAAGGACCATCAGTCCAACTCCTGGCCCTGCAGACACCCCAATTTCCCAGCCTATTGGCAGGACACTGTTTGCCCTCCTCTGCACCCCAGGGTTGCAGCTAAACCACTTGATTTAGTGCACAGGGCTGTGTCTGTCCATAAATCACAGAATCCCAGAATGGTTTGGGTTGGGAGGGACCTTAAAGCTCATCTCCTTCCACCCCCTGCCATGGGCAGAGACACCTTCTGGTGTGGGGAAGGTCCTGCAGGGTGATCCTGCTCCACTCAGGGATCAGTTACCCCTGTAAAACTCTCCGTCTGTCCCCAGCCACGTGCTCACAGAATCACAGAATGTCCTGAGCTGGGAGGGACCCACAAGGATCATCAAAGTGCCACTCGTGGCCCTGCCCAGACACCCCAACAATCCCACCCTGTGCCTGAGTTGTCCCAACCCTCCTGGAGCTCTGGCAGCCTTGGGAATATGACCAAACCCTGGGGAGCCTGGGCAGTGCCCAACACCCTCTGGGGGAAGGACCTTTTCCCAACATCCCCCCTCCCCCTGCCCTGGCACAGCTCCAGCCATTCCCTGGCTCCTGTCCCTGTCACAGAGAGCAGAGGAGGTCCTGTCCCCTCCTGAGGAAGCTGCAGACTGTGATGAGTCTCCCCTCAATCTCCTCTCCATGTGACCTGCTGATAATTGGGGTTAAATTAGGGCAGGACCAGCCTTTTCCCTTCACTTCTTTCCCCATCCCTCCTGCTCCAGTTTGTGGCGCCACCAGTGCTGACCTTGTCACTCTGTCCTTCACCATCTCCAGACTCCTTGCGACCAAGTGCCACAAGCCTGAACAGGTTTTCTGCCCTGCAGCCCCCGGTGTCCCCCGGCTCTGCCTCCTCCGCATCTTCCGAACTGGAATCTCGCAGGGCCTTAACGAGGTGAGTGCTGCTCTTGGCTCTGTGCACCAGCACTCAGAGAGGAGAGGATTCCTGGCCTTTCCAGGAATAGCTGGGTGTTTTCCCCCCCTCTGAGTTAACTTCAAACGTGTGTATTTTGTATCATAGGAGAGACAGGTGGAATTAATTTTTAAAGCCCTTCTGATGGATGTTTTACTTTCCACTTCACCCCTCGGCTAAGGGTGGTTGTTTGTAACAGATTAAAAGCTCTTCAGATAAAATGTAGTAGGAAAGAGGTTGGATTTAATGGCTGTGAACTCAGCCAGGTCAGTAGGTTTATTTATCCAGAAAATGACACCTAAACCCTTGCAGAAATGTAGATAAAGCCTCGTGTGTGACCCTTCCCATCGGTGTGACCGAGCCTGGCCCTGCTCCCACACCCCGAGAGGCTGCACAGCCCCTCACACCCAATTCCATCAGGGCTGCAGCCACCTCAGCTTGTAGCATCAAACATGTATTAACCCTCAATAATTTACTAACTCTAGACACGGTTTATAAATGTACAGTTCATTTAAAATGTCACTGGTTCTTCCTTCCAGTTCACATGAGCTGCTGGAGTGTTTTCCTGGGTTCTGCCTCTTTTTTCCCTCCTGTTTCACTTAAAACTTGGGCTTAACTGAAAATTATTCCACTTTGGTATCATTTTGCCCATCTTACTCATTAACACAATAATTAATAGAACAGATCCTTGTCACCTGTTGCTGGGAGCCTTTACTGTTTGGAAGGTGTTTTTCAGTAAACAGGTAGAAAACGTAACTCATGGAATCACAATGATTTGGGTTGGAGGAACCTTAAAAACCATTCAGTTCCACCCCTGCCATGGGGCAGGGACACCTCCCACTATCCCAGGTGGCTCCAGCCTGGCCTTGGACACTCCCAGGGATCCAGGGGCAGCCACAGCTTCTCTGGGCACCCTGTGCCAGGGCCTCCCCACCCTCACAGGGAACAATTTTTTTGCAATATCCAACCTGAATCTCTCGTACCATTTCAGAATAGAGTCTTTACGTTACAAAACCCAATGTTTCCTGTGCAAACAGGTGCTGTAGGGATTTCATTGTTTCATCGTGTGTTCTGTAGGAAACAGTGGCCATTGGATGTTTGTGCATCTCTGAGACTTGAGTTAATTTTCATTACATTTGGTGTAGCTACAACTGTAAAACCCGAGCTGGCTCTGGGTTGTGGGGGATGTTTTCCCTGCAGTCTCTGAAGCCATGGAGTGTTCCCTGCATTCCAGGCAGGGCTCCCTCACACTGGACCCTCTCTCTCGGTGTGTTTTGTTGGCAGTCGGGGCAGCACGGGCAGGGACAAGAATGACAAAGCTCTGCCCCCCTCCCTGGCCCGGCCCAACACGTTCCTCCGGGGCAGCAGCAGCAAAGAGCTGCTCCTGGACAATCAGGCCCAGGAGGAGCAGAGGAGGGAGATGCTGGAGACGGTGAAGCAGCTGACGGGCGGGATGGAGATGGACAGGAACAGCACGGAGGTGGAGAGGAGCAAAGCCAAGGAATCTGGTAAAGCTTCCACACTCGGGGAATCTTGGAATGTGGGAAAAGGCCCAAGGGAAGCTCTGGCAGGAGCAGTGACAGGTGTCTGTGCAGGGGTGTGAGGTGTTGTCAGGTGGGACACGGCTGAGTCAGGCAGGCCTGGGCCTCAGCTCTGTCTCCAGCTCCTCCGTGGGATCCATGGAGTTGAAAGGCTGCAGGAACAACTCCAGCCCATGGCATTGTCTTGCCTGCTGGATCCTGTCGCTGTCCCACTGGTTTCTGGGCACAGAGTCTCCAAAACCAGTGTCAGTTCTTCAGAAATACTTTCTCAGTGCCCAGTAAAGCCATATCTACTCTTACCAAACATTCCCCAGGGTCAGGGCAGGGATTTGGGTCTGGGACAGGCCATGCAGAGCTGCTTTTTAGCTCTGTGTTGCTGCCAGCCCCTCCTTCCAACCGACCTGGATGCAGCAGGGGGGTGGCACCTTCTGGGGTGACTCGTCTGTCACCTTGTCAGTGCTGCAGCTCCTGCTTTTCCCTCCTGCCAGCTGGAGCTCATTTGTTAGGGAGAAAGTACTGGGGACACTTAGGGTGGTGCTCCCTGTGGACAGAACCTTTACAGTAAGTGCAGCTCCTGCCTTGGGAAGCACCTGGAAGCTGCTGCAGTGGGGAAACACATCCACTGTTGTGGATGGCACACGCTGGTCGTGAGACTTTGGGATGGTGTAGAGGATTCCATGGGACCAGGGTTTGGGATGTGAGCAGGAGATTGCCCTGGGCTGCTGCCCAACACAGTCAACCTGTGCCCTGCAACAGCTCCCACTTTAATTATTGAATGTTTGTGGAGAGCTTTGAAGGTGCTCGACCTGTGCCACTGCCAGGTTTGTTCCTGTGAGAGACAGGAATGTTGGGAATTCCTGTGGGGGGAACCAGCAAGGAAAGAACCACAGACTGGTTTGGGTGGGAAGGGACCTTAAACCCACCCAGTGCCACCCCCTGCCATGGGCAGGGACACCTCCCACTGTCCCAGGCTGCTCCAAGCCCCATCCAAGAAGTGCCTGAGGATGGGAAAGGAACACACCTTCTCCTCTGGCTTCTGTTTTCAAAATGTCATCTCTAAAATGATGCTGATTTTCCTTTTCCAAACAATTTTTTCCCATATATTTTCTCCAGCCAAGCCAGAAGCTCCCCCAGCTCCAGCACAGGAAAAGCCTTCACTCTCAGAAGAGGAAATAGAGAGAAAATGCAAATCTATCATTGATGAGTTCTTGCATATTAATGATTTTAAGGTAAGCAAGATGAAAACCTCACTTAGCAGAAAGCTCTTTGGGGCTGGAGTGTTTTCCCTCCAGGAACTGTGTGAGATCCAGCCCACACAGAGGCAGCAGAGCTGGCAGGGCTGGATAAAACCTGGGCAGCAGCAGCAGCTCCAGGAGCATTTTGGGGTCAGTTGTCTTCCAAAGTCATTTTTTGCCCTGCTGGTAACAGGAAAAATAGCCCAGGCTGTGTGTTTTAAGTAGCAAGATGTATGTGATCTGTCATGAATCACTGAGCAGCTCCATAATAACAGCAATTTTGGAAGCAGAAAAACTAGTGGGAAAATAAACAAGAGGTTTTCATTTAGTTATCAAAGCATGTGCTGTTCTGATCTGGAGGCAGATAAAGCAATACTAAATATTGAACAAACTACTCCTGAGGATTTTTAATAAACATTGGAAATTACTGAGCAGCTGTCATCACTTCCTAGTTAAAAGGTTGAAGTTTTGTTTCCCTTGTAAAAGGGGTTTTTAGCTCATCCAGGGAGTTTGCAAGAAGTGTTACATTGGCTGCAAAGCTGCTTCGTTTGATCTTTCACTGAAAGAAATTTAAAAACCAGCCAAGTTTGAAGTGGCAGCACTTGGGAGTTGCTGGTTTGGCACCCTGAAAGCAGAGTTCCTGCTTCCATTTCATAAGGCTTCCAATTAATAATCGGAAAAGGAATATTCTCATGATGGATTGAGTTCACATCTAGTTATTGGGATAAATTATTAAATACTGGTTTGGAGAGGAAAAACCTGCTGTGGTTGGCAGGGTGCTGGACAGGGAACCTCTGCTCCTTTTCCTCCTTGGGAATGACTCCAAAGGCTCCCTCTGGATGTTTGGGGGGAAGGGGCTGCTTTGCTTCTCTGCTTGCAAATAGTGATGAATTTCTGTGGCAAGATGGAAATGGAGCTGAACTGCATTAGACAGGGCAGGGCTGGTTAAAAATGTGTGGGATTGAGGCAGTTTGTTTGATAATGGGGAATTCTTGGTGCTGTTCAGGTGCAATGAAACTTAAACTCAGCCTAAACTCGTGTCCCTCAGGCACCCTGGGGGAGTTCCTGTGTGCACATCACATGTACCTCATGTTACTGCTCCATTTCACAGCAGTTTGACCTGCCCCTGAATCCAAACTGCTGAGCTGTGCACCAGCTCCATTCCCTGTGTGTCCTGGGACCACCAGGCTTCTGAGCTGAGGGAAAAAAGCTGTTCAGGACAAGTGGAAACACCTTGGGGCTGCCAGGTCTGGGTGACTCAGGGCAGAACCTGGTCACAGAGAGGTGCCCGTGGTCAGGAAGGCCCTGAGATCCATGGGCTGCACCCAGAAGGTCCCTGGAAGGTCCTGGGGATGGCACTGGAGATCTTTGATGTGTGACATCAAGTGCTGATGTAAAAGTCTCTATTTAAGTGTTTTCTTTGCACAGGCCAGAAATGAGGAGCTTTAGGAAGGGGAGATTTGCCTCCAAATCCTCCCCTACTATTTTGTGCTTCTTGATGTGATGTGGGTTTGTAACAGGGACATTTGTGCCAGGGCAGATCAGTAACAAATCCAACCTGGTGCCTTTTTTTTGCCTTGGCTTGATGTTTAATGCAATGACAGGTATCCAGAAGACAACTCCTTCCTTTCACCAAAGTGTGCCCTGGGGTGATTGTGGATTTTAAAAAGTGTTCCCTGGGTGGTGTAAATTCCATCATCATTCCTTTATTATTCCATTATTAATGTTACTGTTGCTATTATAATCATTATTAGTCATCGCCACCTCAGTGGTGGTTTGTGCTGAGGTTCCAAGCCCAGCCCCAGCAGACCCTGGATTCCCTGGATTCCCTGGATTCCCTGCTCCCAGCCCTGTTGGTGTGTGTCCCACAGGAGGCCGTGCAGTGCGTGGAGGAGCTCAGCACCCACTCCCTGCTGCCCGTGTTCGTGCGCGTGGGCGTCGAGTCGACGCTGGAGCGGAGTCAGAGCACCAGGGACCACATGGGGCAGTTGTTCCACCAGCTGCTGCAGGCGGGGAAGCTGAGCAAGCAGGATTTCTTCAAGGGGTTGGTATCTGCACAGAGCATCCCGGGGCAGGGTTCTTTCCCTCTGAGTTCCCTGCAAATGGAGAGTAAGAATTCCCCACCTGGCTTTGGGATCCTGCCCTCTCCACACATCCTTTTGGAAGGAGTATTTTCACCTTGCTCTGTTTCTAATACAATTATTGTAAGCTGTTTTTAGTATTTCAGATGGTTTAGTGAATGTAAATAGGTTCATATTTACATCAGTGTTTATTTCTGAGCAGATCTGGAGGTGTCTGTTTAATGTGTGTGTTCAGATCTCTCTCCTGCCATTTGTCCATATTTGTCTTTTGCCAAATCACTGAACATGATTGAAAGAGGAGAATTCAGAAACCTTCACGTGACATTAATACATGGAATCTCTGCAGCCTGAGCTCCTGTTCATCCACAGAACCACAGCTGCTCTCCCACTGGGAAAGAGGCTTCTCCCACACGGTGCCATTCCTGGGACCCCTCAGGGGGGAGCGGACGAGTCCTGGAGGGGCCGAGGGGAGAACGTGCACCAGAGGGGTCAGACCTGCCTCAAGAGACCCGAGTTTGGGCTGCTGCTCCTTCCAGCTCTCTGGGTTGTGTGTTCCCAGCCTGGTGTCCAGCCCTGGAATGATCCATGTTCCTGAGGAGGTCCCTGGCACCACTCCTAGAGCAGGATGGGTAAAACAGGGATAACCACAAAGGCAGATGAGGAAACACTTCAGATACTGAATTTTTGGGAGGTTGGCTCTGCCTTTCTGCTTTCATTTGAACCCTGTGTCATCATGGTTCCATGATCACTCCTGGGGGAGTCTCCCTGTGTCCCTGTCTGTCCCTGAATTTCACCAGACTCACAGGAAAACTTTAGGGAGCCTGAGCTCAAAAACATGTGGAACAGCAGGGAAATACTTATGGAACAGCTCCACAGGGAGCTCACTTGTGTCCAGGCAGGGCTGGTGGTCAGAAGGACTTGGAAGGGATGCACTTCCCTAATGGATTGTGATTAGAGATGTTCCCATGTTTCCTGGAGTGTGGAGAAGTGGATCTTGATGAAACATTGGGATTTGTGGCACAAAAACCACGAAACACCCCCTGAAGATGATGAAAGGGCAAGTGGTGCATGAGGCCACCAAAAACTCACAGGAGAACTGATGGAGCAGAGAGGGATCCTGGGATGAGAACTGGTCCCTCCCACGTCTGGGGAGAGGCACAACAGGGAAGTTTCTGGCAGAAAGGCTTGGGCAGAGCTGGGCTGGAGGAGCAGCAAAGGATGCAAAGAACAAAGCACAGGAGGTGGTTTCTGGGTTTGAAGCACAAGAGAAAATGTGCATTTAACGGGCACTAAACTGGACAAGGTTTTCAGGGAGAAATGAGCCATGATGGAAACTGGCAGGAGAGCAGAAAAGGGATCATCTTGTACCAGGCTCCTTGCAAGGGTTTTGTGAGAGAGGAGTTTTGAGCCATTCTGGGAACTGTGTCACCAGGGAGCAGTTCTGTAACTCCTGCTGCACTGAACTTCTGTGTTCTGTGCACTTCCAGACATTTCACTGCTTACCTTCCCTTTGGAATTCTGTTGTGATTAACTCCCCCCTCAAAATGTTGGGGTATTTTTAATAAAGCTCCATTTGCTTGATGGTTTGTATTTATACACAAAAGTGCTTTTTAGTTTTGTAGGTGTTACTAATCAGCAAATTATTTGGTACTGGGATATGGGAATTACTGGAGCTTTCCTGGATGTACCTGCTGGTTGTACAAAAGGTGGTGCCTTTTCCACTTACTCTCCATGTTACTGATGGAGAAGTTCTCTCCTGGGAAGTTGGGAAGCACTGAAAGCACAAAATGGCAACAGGGTTTTTATTACCTTCATGATTCTCCTCACTCCTCTCTCTCTTCTCTCTTCTGTAACAAAAGAGTTTTAAAGTGCAGATTCACTGTGCAGGCAAAGTCTCCAGTTAAACTTTATTTAATATTTGCTGGTTTTCCTTCTCCTTTTAAAGCTTTTCTGAGACCTTGGAGATGGCAGATGACATGGCCATAGATATTCCCCATATCTGGTTGTACCTGGCTGAGCTGGTGACCCCCGTGTTAAAAGAAGGAGGAATCTCTATGAGAGAACTTATACAGTAAGTGATGTTTCCCAGCTATTCCCTAGTTTTGTCCCAGTGTGATTCCCACCAGAGGAGAAGGATGAGCAGTGCCAGAGGCTCAGCTTCCCGTGGGAGTGGAACATTGGGATCAGCTGTGCTGGGAAGGGACCTTGGTGCTGTCACCCTTGGAGAAGGGTTTTGTCCATAAATCCACTTCAGCCCTGTTGGTTTCACTGAAGTTTGGAAATCCCCCAGTTGTGCAGGGGAGTCATTTGGGAGCACCAAGGTTCTGGGAATTAGACTTGGAGAGTTTGGCTCAGAGTAGGAACTGAAGGAGGGCAGGGATAAATGGGATATTGGAAGGAATCCTTCCCTGGGAGGGAGGGGAGGCCCTGGCACATCCCTGGAAGTGTCCAAGGCCAGGATGGAGCAGTCTGGGATAGTGGGAGGTGTCCCTGCCCACGGGCTTTAAGGTCCCTTCCAATACAAATTCTGGGATTCTGAAATTCCAGCTGCCTGGGCATTGCCTTAATCAGGCAAAAAAACTGCCTGTAAGACTGGAAACTATTTCCAAGACCAGAGTTTCTTTATTTTGTATCTGTATGTTTGTATTTGGGGATTAACTGGAAGCCAATGGAATTGTTCCCTTAATATTAAGAAAATAACAGCCTTTTCCCCAAAGAGTCCCAGTAGCCAAATGCAGCATCCCACAAAAATGAGCAGACTTGACATTAAATATAATTTAAAATACAATATGTTTTGTGATGTAAGAAAGGAAAGCCTTTGTAATCAGCCCTGTTGTGACAAGGTCACTGCATCACCTCGTGTTTTATCAGCAGCATTGGCTCCTTAAAATCCTGCCTCCCTGGCAGAAATTAAAGGTTTGATTGCTGCCCTTTGCCTTGGGTTCCAGTATGAATTGTAAAGAATAAATACCTGTTTTCCTTTCATTCCAGAGAATTTAGCAAACCTTTACTTCCTGTGGGAAGAGCCGGCGTCTTGCTTGCTGAAATCTTGCACCTTCTATGCAAACAAATGGTGAGTGTCCAGGTGCTGCTGAGTGTTCATGCATGAATCCTACACAATTCCCACATGGAGACCTTCAGGGATGGGCCAGGAAACTTAGGAAAGCTGCCTCTGCCCCCCAGATTCCGGGCAAGCCTCAGGAGGTTCCAAGGATTTGGGTTTCTCATGGCTTTTCCCTTTTGCAGGTACCTTTGCACTGGCTTCTCCCAGAAGCTCAGAGTGCTGAAATGCTCCAAGAGGGACATGCCCAAGGGATTTCTGGGCTCACCAGAAGCAGCAGGTGCCAGGAATGTGGCGGGGGAGCTGTTCCTGCAGACCAGGAGGTTCCCAGGGCTCCGATAAGCTCCCGCTGGCCCCAGACTTGTGGTGCTTATCCAAACTTGAGGTTCACCCATCACTGGGGCAGTGACACCTCCTCACCCTGTGGCTCCAGGAGCTCTCACACACCTCACAGTTGTGTGTCCAACCAGTTTGGTGGTTTCCCTATTAACTCTTGTCTCCATTTTTGTCTTTTTTTTTTTAATTCAACAAAATCCTGCACTTTGAATAGTGTCTCTTTTCAACCTTGTAAAATCCCTCACTTGCCTTTTTTTATTTTTTCAAGCATGCATTCAAGTAAGGTTGAATGTGCCAGGAGCATTTCAGTCTAACAGTGCAAAGGGTGACTTTTAATTTATTTCTTTTAGTCTTGTTTGGACAGTCAATTTCCATTTATTTTTTAACTGTTCTGTGAAAGAAAAGCTGCTGTTCTCCAGGGTTGGGAGCACAGCCTTGGGTCTCTGTTTCTGACACATTTTCTGGTCCAATCTCATCCAGACCAAGACTTGGACTTGGGGATTTCAGTATTATATCAGTCATCTAATTCAGATCTTGATGGATCAGAGTGGGAATTATGCACAGTTGGCTCTTAACAACCTGCATTGTGAATTGAAAATTGCAATTTGCTCTGTAAACTAAAACTCAGACTGAGTTTATCAGGGCTTGCACAGTGATTCCTGTGTGCAGGTGCTCTAAGGTCAGATTTTGGCAGGGCATTTGGGTGAGAAGAGCTGGTTGTTCTCAGCATTTTTGTTCTTGTCAGGAGTGTGTGTGTGCCCTCTGAGGGCCTGACAGGTCAGTGTGACATTAGAGGCCGTGCAAGGCTGGGTTGTCTGTGCTCAAAGGCACTTCTCAAGGTTTGCATAAATTCTGGGAACTGAGGAGAGAATTTGGGATTACTTACCTGAGCCCTGTTGTCTGCACAGAAAACAGCTGTAAATGAAGGCATTTTCTCAAAGGAGCCAATTTGGTGGTGCCTTAATGTCCAGGCAGGGGGTGTCAGTCAGAAGGATCCAGGTCACCCCAGTGTGGCCGTGGGAACCTGCCCTGTCTCTGCTCCTGGGGAACCTCTGAAGTCATTGTGACCCCCCGTGTCACTTCTGCCTTGTCCCTCCCCAGCACGAGGGCTTTGCCCCCTGCCAGGATGTGCATTCCTGGGGGCTGCACATGGAATTCCTCCTGCACAGATCTCGGATGTGCTCCCTCACTGGTGGCCCCCGTGGGCTCCAGGGTGTCCCCCAGGTCTGTAAATGGACAAACTGCTTGTGTTTCAGAGCCATAAGAAAGTGGGAGCCTTATGGAGGGAGTCTGGCCTCAGTTGGAAGGAATTCTTGCCCGAAGGGGAGGATGTACATACCTTTCTCATGGAACAGGTGAGTGGTTTGGCCCCCTTTGTTCATCCTCTTCCATCCCATTCCTGTGTGTAGCTGGGACATGGGGGAGATGATTCCAGCACCTCCTTTGGAGCACAGGGAGCACAGACCTGTCCCCTCTGCTCCCAGGCACACGTCTGCCATCACCCAGGTTCCTCTTGGAGATGTTTCTCCAGCTGGGAAAAACCCCTCGGGAACAAATCCTGCAGCAGGGACAGACAATCTGCAGAAGGGCCAAGGAAAGGGAGGCAGTTACTCACCCATCCCACTTTGGGTTATGATCCCAGAGGGAGGCAGGACTGATGGAGGTGCTGGAGGTCTGACTCCCTTTGGAGCTCCGGGTGATCCACTGCCCTGTTCCAGCCCTTAGGAAGTGCTGTGCTGCACGAGAGGAAGTGGATCCCCATGGCCTGAGGTGCTCAGGGGACTGGGGCTCCTCTGCCATAGTTTGCCCTGGATTTGGGGCATTGCCTGCAATTCCTTAGAGCTTTATTTTTTGTGTGTGCTCATCCTGAGAGGGGCTGGAGCTGCCCTGAGGTGCCTGGGTGTCTTTGCTGGATAATGGAGTTCCCACGTGTTTGTAAAATGCTTCCTGACCTCTGGAACAGAGGACATTTCTGTCACTGTAGCAATAACTGAGCAGCAGGAAGGTGCCAGGAAGCAGAATGAGGTGCAATCCATCCTAGGGAGGTACAATTCCCTCATTCTCATCCTCACTTTGGTGTTGCAGAAGTTGGAGTTCACGGAGTCCGACTGTTCCAGTTCCTCAGAAGCACTTTCAGAGAAAGAACTCTCTGCAGAAGAGCTGAACAAGCAGCTGGAAAAACTCATTGTTGAGGACAAGGCGAATGATGAACAAATCTTTGACTGGGTAGAGGTACAAAGATGATTTTCACCCTCCCTGCACTCTGTTATTTAACTGCCTGTGTAAAGGTTTTCTGCTCTGAAGGAGCATCTCTGGGGGCTCCTCCCTGGGTACAGGACACTGAGAGGATTTGGTCTGTGCAATCAACACTCCCAAAGAATTAAAATGTAAAATGTAATCAGTTAGTTCAGTGTCAGCTTTGGGCAGGAAGGATTTTAACCATAGTAACTGTGTAACTGCCTTTTAAACACTGCAGACTTTCTGACACTGAATACCTACTTCTGCCACTTGGTGCATTTCAGACCAGACACTGCTGCATTCTTTCTTCCCAAAACTGGGGAGAAAACCTTCTCCTTGTTATTTTCCAACATGACCTCTGCAAATATTTCTGCAAACATCCTGGGCAGTCACTGAGACAGTATTTCTATGGCAGAGCAATGTGTTAGAAATGTCATTTTTCCACCACTGTTCGAGGAGTTGACCATGGAATAAAAGCACCACTGCAAATCTGGGATCTCCCACAGGCTCTTTGGAGCCTTGGACAAGTTCCACAGCCATTCTCTGAGTTTCTTCTACAAAGCAAACAAATCTCCACCCAAGGAACGTGCCATAAAGTTTGTTGGAAAAGCCTGAAACCCTTTGAAACTGTAAAGTTTGTTGGAAAAGCCTAAAACCCTTTGAAACTGTATAAGGGCATGTGGTTCTGCAGACAAAGGGCTCCTTGTGGGAGGTGTTAAATGGTGCATTGATCCCTTGGGAACTGGTGTTGCCCGTTGACATCCCTGAGGGAGTTTGAAGGAGTGAGTGGGAAAAGCTCAGTGTTTGCAGGGATGAACTGGGTTTGTGCTGCAGCAGCTGCTGCTGAGCTTGGACTTGCTGCCAGATCCAGTGGTGGAGTGTGGAAGCAGTGGGTCTAAGTGGTCCATTTACCGCTGATTTCAGGCTAATCCATTTACTCTTGATTTCAGGCTAATCTAGATGAAAGCCAGATGAGTTCACCTACATTCCTTAGAGCTTTAATGACAGCAGTTTGTAAAGCAGCTATTATAGGTGAGTGACCTGCAGTGTAAACACCACACAGACCGAATGTGCAGAGAATTACCCTGTTTTTCAGGCTTATGTCACATCTCCCTCCCCGGGGCTGTGTTTTATCACACACTGAGGATTTTACACCACCCTGAGTTCTGCTCAAAGCAGGGTGTCCTTCCCCAGGGCACGTTGCCAGTCACGGTGTTCCCAAGCCCTGGTGTGTCCCAGTGACCTTTCAGAAGACACTGAGTAACACCAGGTTGTTCACTGATTTTCCTAGCAAAGGTGGAAATGACTGAGACATGATTAATTAAGGTAATTAGCATTTCCACTCCTGTGTCAGCACTTACACGTGGGTGCCTCACCACCAGGAGCAGCTGGAAGGAGCCAACCTGCAGCTCCTTTATTTATTTATTGTAATAAATAGTTTTGTGTCCAACGTTTCCGTTTTGGAAAGGTGGTTTATGTGGATTGTGGAATGTACAGCTGGAAATGCAGGAAAGGGAGAGTTCCCAGGTTGGAGCCTCGGACCCTCGGGGGGTTTGAGTAAAGTGCTGCAGCAGAAACATCTGCTCAGTTCACTTGGTTTGCCTTAACTTTACTGTTGGCACCTGGCAAAGTGGAATACGGTGCTTGGAAAGGCCCTGGTTCTGCTCTGAGCTGGGAGAGTTTGGGGAGGGAACGGGCTGGACTCCATGGAGTTCCCTGCTCTCCCTGAGAACAGAACGTGCTCGTGCCACCTAGTGTTAGCAGGGACAAGGGACAAGTGTAAGGGACAGTGTAAGCACTGCCAGTGCCTGGGGCTTCCTCGTGTCCTTGTGTCAGGTTGAAATTCTGCCCTTGCCTCTAATCGGGTTTTTATTCTTTTGTTTTCAAAATATCACTTAATATTGCATGATCTACTTCAGAACCACAGAGTATTCTGAGCTGGAAGATCATCACATTCACTTAAAAGCTGCTGAATAATTTACCCCTGGTGCTGATGGATTTCTAGTGCACATTTTCTGTATATTCCTTATTTCCTGTGTTATGAACAACTTTTTTCTGCCCTGATATTTTTAGAAAAAAAACCCAGGATTTTCTAAAAACCTCCTAAACCTCTAAACCCAGTTGCTTGTGGAAACACAACAAATTTGCCCTGCAAAGGAAGGTTGTGATAGGCCCAAGGTCACTGCAGATGCTGGAATTTGGGCGACTGGAAGGACCAAGACTTCCAGAAAATGATATTGACCAAAAATACGTCCTGTTGTTTCTCATCCTCCTTTTCTCTCCACTCTAACCTGTGTCTGTGATTGCTATTTTAATAGATAAAGTCACTTAAAGCCCTGTGCCAAAGCTGACCCTGTGTTCCTCTCCTGCCCTCAGCGGACTCTTCCAGCTTCCGTGTGGACACTGCTGTGATCAAACAGAGGGTGCCCATCTTACTCAAGTACCTGGACTCAGACACAGAGAAGGAACTACAAGCACTTTATGCACTACAAGCATCAATAGTAAAACTTGATCAACCTCCTAGTAAGTGTTGCGTCTGTGCTGGGGGTTTGAGCCCTGACAGCAGAAGGAAGGGGGGTTTCTGTGGCAGCAGAGCTGTGCTTTTCCTTACCTTTGTATGTAGCAGATGAGAAAAAATAGCGTGTGGTGGGTTCAGCTTATCCAGATTCCAGGTTTTAGAGCAGTGCAGGGCCCAGATGCTTGGCTGGAGTCTGGCTCTTCCCTTGGTTTGCATCTGTAAGCAGCCACACAGAAGGAAGGACAAACTTCTGCTGCGGTAAAAAGTCATCTGAGGAGTTCACAGTACCTGGACATTGGAACTGCATTGGTGCTCCACATGTCTCTGGGCTTAGAGGCAATAAAATGAGTTGGACAAGAGTCCAAGTTGGATGAGTCTTGTCCCAGAGACACTGCAGAAAACTCTTGTGGAACAAGAGGCAAGGGACATGCCAAGGGATTCCAAGGAATCTGCAGCACAGAATCAGAGATGTCCCAGAACACCCAGCACAATCATCCCTGGTGCCCTTTGTGCCAGGAGGGTGTTCTCCCTCCTGCTGAGGGATGCTGCAGGGCAGCCAGGCTCTGTGGGCCAGAGGGTTCTGTGGGCTGCTGTGGGTTCTGCTCTGGATAACGTATTCCCAGAGCTGCTTTCCCAGCTTTCCCTTTTCCCTGGCAGCAGCAGAGGGGTCTGTTCTCCTCTCACCTGAGTGTGAGCAGGCAGGAAGCAGTACCTGAGCAGCAGCCCTTCCTTCTCCCGTCCCTCCCTGCCCCAGCTCTGATAACCCCAGCCCTGCTTCTCCCTTCCTCCCTCCCTGCAGATCTGCTGAGGATGTTTTTTGATTGCCTGTACGACGAGGAGGTCATTTCAGAGGATGCCTTCTACAAGTGGGAGAGCAGCAAGGACCCTGCGGAGCAGAACGGGAAGGGCGTGGCCCTGAAATCCGTCACGGCGTTTTTCACGTGGCTCCGGGAGGCCGAAGAGGAGTCGGAGGATAATTGAAACTTAAAAAAAACCACAGATTGAAAAAACATTAAAAAAAAAAAAAAAAGAAACAATTTAAGTATTTTTTTAAAAAGTTTCACGTCTTCGCCAATCACAGTGCAGCAAGGCCAACTCTCTCTCAGACCCCCCTTGCCCCACACAGCACGAGTGGGAGAGGTAAAAACCTGATAAACACCGAGGTGATCATGGAGGCAAAAGGTACTTGAAAAACAAACAAACAGAAAAAACAAAACCACAAAGTAAACTTCAAACCTGAGGGCGGGAGCACTAAACCAAAATACATGTATTATTTATAGAAAATATTTTCTGTTTTAATCTTTTTTTTCTTTTCTTTTTAAACAAGGACTCGTACTTAGGAAAACACACAGTGGAAATCTGTTTAGCAAAAAAGAAAAAAAAAAAAAAGGTTGGAAACTTTTAATTTATTATTTTAAGGACTGCAAATGCCAGTGTAATTTTTAAATTTGCAGTTTCTGTAAACAAATTGTATAATAGAACAAAAGCAGAGAAATAAATTTCCCTCCCCTTCATACGCACCTCAGTTTTGTTTCAAAGCATGATAAATAGACAAAACTTTCAAAAAAGATGGGGTGAGCTAGATGAGGACGAGATCAATTTTTTGGTTTTTTTAATTGTCATCAGATTTTTCTGCCTGCCTCTCAGCTTGCTTCAGAAATTTAAAAAGAAAATAGTACTCAAACCTTACATAACCTTGGATCAGATGGAAAACGGCTGCGGACCAGAGTGCTCCGAAAATAACTCATTGAAAACAGTGCTACCCCGGGGAAAAAAGTACTAGTGATACTTTGAGAAACTTTAGAGCAACTTTAAGGCTTGTAAATACATAGAACAAATATTTAAAAAAAAAAAAAAAGAAAAAGAAAAAAAGAAATTGACTCAATACTATTTCTTTTCACTTTCAAAATATAAAGAACAAAATAAAGACAAACATTGCAAGTTTAAAAGAAAGTAAAACGACTTCTCCTTTGACAGCTGCTGAATGTGTGCACCATCCTGAGCGGTGCTTCCCTGGCGTGCCGTAGGTCCTCGGGCCCAAACTGTGTACAGTAGTGTGTGTCTGTCTGTGTGACTACCAAAAATGAGGGGTGAGAGCAATTGTTGTTTAAAAGAAAAGGGTTTTTTTTTTAAAAAAAGGGGTTGTTGCTTGGGAGACCTTTTGTGCCGAGAGAACTGCGTGGCCGGGGAGCCCCGGCGGGGCCTGCGGGGTGGTCGGGTCCCGAGGCTGGAGGTGCCTCGGGGTGGTCAGTGCCTGATCCCAGCTCTGCTTCTCCAGCCTGTGACTTGGATCAGTGGTGTCAGCCAGGACTTGGGATCCTGGGAGCTCAGGAGGCTCCGCAGTGTGAGCAGAGACCCCACAGCCTTCGCTGTCAGCGCCCTGTGCCTGTGGAACCGGAGACCTGGATGTGGAGCCAAGGAGCAGCCAGAGGAGCCTCGCGGTTCCACCCGTGTCGGTGCCCACACTCCGAGCACAGCTGGATCCGGATTCCCAGCGGCCGTGGGAGCTCATTCCCGTGGCCCAGAGGGACCCCACGCTGCTCCAGACTGAGCTGCCGAGCACGTGAAGCCTCTGTGGGTCTCTCCAAGCACCAAAGATGATCTGCTGGCTCTCACTGGGAGGAAACACCATCAAACACGGGGCTGAAACCCTAAGATGTGGTTTGTGAACAGAGGACCTCGTGTAACCTGTGGAGCATCTGCTGGGGATCTGCAGCACTGGCTGCTCTGTGATGCTGACTTTCCCTTTCCAGCTAAAAAATCACTTCTGGGTTTTTTTTAAAAAAAAAAACAAAACAAAACGAAAAAACAGGAAAAAAAGGCTACAAATACATTTAAATACTTTCCTAATCTTACTTTTACATGTAAACAATTGCTGTACTTGCCTGAGGATGTGATTTGATCACCACGGGGAAGGGAGGAGGTGCCTGGTTGTGGCTGGAGGAGAGATGTCCATGAGACACTTCCCCTGTTAAGGAGTTCCATCCCGTGAATCTGAGCTAGAGAATCCATGGCCTAAAACACTAGAGCGTTGTTTGGTTATTTTTTTTTTAGTAACAATAAAACAGTTTTCTCTGATGTTTTGTTAAAAAAAAAAAATATTCTCACATACATGTATCTGTGTGTACCACATCCAGAGTCTCCTCCAGCCTCACAGAGGTTTGGATGGGCTCTGGAAATCCCTCTGGAAGTCTCATCCCCATGGAACCCTCACCTAACAGGGCTCCAGGTGTGTCTGTTAAACCTGCACAGAAGGTTGTGTGGGTGCTCTTCTTCCAAAAGGCATTTTTGAGTGGTACATGATGGTTTGTAGCAGTTAAATAGTTGAATTAAATGGGTAAGATTTCGTATGTGAATGAGGCCAAATATTTGCCAAGTAGGTGTGTGGGCACCTGATGGAATTCCTGTCAGGATGGGCAGTGTCAGAGCCTGCTGGGAATGTGAGTGTGTGACAGCAACTGTGCAAGGACTGATTTATTTATCAATTGCCTTGGATTGGAAAGGAAGGACTTGCTGTAGAGCCTTTGAATCCAGGTGTGTCAGAGCAGGGAAATCTGTTTGGGAAGCTTGAACCTTCTGGCTGGAAGAGTTGGAAAACCACTGTCTGCAGGGGCTGGGAATGCTGAGCAGGTGGGGGGAGGAGAGCGAGGGAGTCTCTTCCCTCCTTGTTGGAGTGTTTAATGTTGGACATTCACGGCTGACAATGTCCCTGTTGGTGTCCTGCAGTGTCCAAGAAGGGACTTTGCAGAGGTTTTCCAGTGTTTTTTCCCAGAATTACCCAAAGGTGGGTTTGCAGCACGGGCAGGTTTGGGGTTCTCTGAAGTTCAGCTGCACTTGGGGTGCTGTGAGCAGTTCATGCACCAGACCTGGAGGTGTCCAGCTGTGAAGTGTCACCTTGAGCTGCAGCTTCTGAGTGCAAGGAGCAGAACTCCTGACTCCCTCCTCTGCTCCCCTCGTGCTCCCTGCCACGGGCCATGTGTTTACCTGCACCTGGACCAAGATGTGGTTGCTTTCCAGTTTCCTTCTAGGTCAGCACAGGTTTGCAGGAGGTTGTGGCTCCTCGGGATGTGGCTCATGGTCCTGGAAGATCTTTGTAAACCATTTCCTTTGATATGTATTAAAAAACAAAACAACCCTTTAAGATACATGAAATAGAACAGGAAATTGTTAATTTAAAAAGGTTCCCATGGGAATGTGCCTTGCAGGAGCCTCATTTGGTGTGAGGAGGACTGAGCTGTGGCTACTCTGACCTAACTTGACAGCAAAGCCTCAGCAAAGAGGGCAGATTTCCACTAAGAACACTAGAGATTTGGACTGTTTGGGGTTTTTTTCCTCCTAGTCTTGATTCTATTTAAACCCATCTTGTGTGCAGGCTCCTGGATGTGGCAGGGAGTTAATGCAGCTCAGCAGGGAAGAGCAATATTAGAAGCATTCCCACTGCTGGGAGCCCTTGTGCTGAGGCTGGGGCACTGTCAGAGGAGGAGCAGATGCATCACTTACATCCCCGTTTATTGCTGAAAATGTCCCCAGACCTGAAGCAGCCAAACAGCACATTTCCAGGTGTCTGCCTAAGGCTGCTTTCTTTCTAGGAAAGTGTTTTCAGAAAGGGATCAGCCATTGCTGTGAATGAGGTCAGGGATTACACCAGCACCAGGCACGGTGCTGTGTCTGCTTGTGTCAACATGTTCAGGCTTTACCTTCATTTCTGAAAAAGCCTCAGGTCCAGGAGCAGACCTTGGGGTGTGGAAAAGTCTTATCATAGACTCATAGGATATGCTGAGGTGGAAGGGACCCAGCAGGATCATTTTGTGCAGCTCCTGGGATTTTTTTTTGCCTGGGATCAGGAGCAGGAGCTGGTAACCAAAGAGCCCACATGGCAGGAGAGGCTCAGGAGAAGGGATTCCTCTCTAGGTTTAAGGCAGATTTAAGCCAGTAGTAACTTAAACCAGTCATTGCCATGACCCACAGAGCTTTAAGTTCCAACTCCATAGACCGTTTATACTGATAAAGGAAAAAAGAACCTCTAAAAAGTCCCCTTAACCCGCTGAGCATCCTGAAAACATGTAAAGCCACTTGCAGATGTTGGCATTTTGTTGCCAAAGAGTGGCTGTGATTGTCCTGCTGTGTTTCATTCCAGCCTGAGCTGTTGCACAGATGGAGGGACCCTTCCCCCTGCACAGAATCAGTTTCAGCCATGCCCCTTATTTGTGAGAGGGTTTGGCTTCAGGGGCAGGAAGCTCAAAACTGGCCCTGGAATGTTTTGGGGCCCTTAGATCCAACAGCCCTGCTCCCTGTAGCAGAGCTGGCTGCAGGTCCATCCGTGGTGCTGGGGAGATGCCACGTGGCTGAGTTGGGGCAGGAATGCTGAGCTCTGCGTGGGGGTGAAGCCTCTGGGAGATGCTCAGGCTGGCAAGAGTTCCGAGCTCCCTCTTGTCCCAGTGGGTTGGTAGGAGAGCTCAGCCTTCCTGCTGTGTGGAAGGTGTTGGCCTGGAAGCTGCTCCCTGGTCCCAGGCCAAGTGAGCAGCATCTCCAGCCAGGCAGTGCCAGCAGAGCGGGAGCTCTTCGCCCGCCACCGGCTTTTCATGAGGTGCCAACTCGGAGTTTGCACAGGACCCCACATGCTGAGAGGAACTCCAGAGCTCCGTGTGCCTGGGGGCCATGGGCAAGCTGCAACAACCCAGGATGGAGCCTGGGGAGGAGGAGGCTTCAGCCCAGGGGATCCTGCTTGGCTGGCTGTGGAGGGATAACCCACAAGGAGCCGCTGCAGGAAAACTGGTGATGGGCAAAGGAACCGCAGCAAGAAATGGACTCACAGCGTGACTAAGTCCCAATATCCAAGGAAATTCAGTTATCTACCCTTCTCTTTTCCAAAGGGCTCTGCTTGCCACCTTTGGTAACCATCCTGGAACTGTGGTTTGCTGGAATAACTCCTGCTGAATAAACTCCTCTTGCTTGAATGCTGCTGGAGGGATGCTGACTGTGGAAAGCTCTGTCATGTGGCACCAGCTTCTCTTCCTCGTTTCCAGCTGCTAAATTGTGCTGAAATGGCACCAGAAATAAAACCAGCTCCCGCTCCATTCAGTCCTTTCCAAAGGGGAATTTGTCCAAGTTGTTGGCCCAGCTGCAGGGATGGTTGTGCTGTGATTGCAAATGGGAAGGGGGAGAGGGAGCGTGGGGAAGGCAATTGATGCTGTTGGTTGGGAAATCTTTGTGTTACTGAGCAAGTGGAGAGAACTGTGAAGCTCTGGCTGTCCCACTGCAGCCCCCTGCAAGGATTAATGGCAGATGTTGTCCCAAAGCAGTTTTACTAAGCTCCTGGGGCACAGAGCATTAGTGAACGTGGAGCAGAACACTGTTAGAAGGAACTTATCACAGCATTTTGGAGAACAGGTGGAAGGGGCTGCAAAGATCATCTCAGCAGATGCAGCTGGTACCTTCAGGTCTCACCCATGAAGGAAAATGGGTCATTTCAGCAGTGCAGAGAGAGCTGCTCTGAAATAGCAGCTGGTGTGAATGCTCTGTGCTGTTACAGACAGCGTAAAGGGAATGTCCATCAGTCCAGGCCGCTTCCCACTCGTGTGTGAGTGCAGGGAAACACTGAACTCCATGGACAGCAGCTGGTCTGTGAAGGGAGTGGGCACTCAGCCCCCAGAGCTCCTCAGGGATGTGGCACCACCACTGCCTGAACTGATGGAGGTGGGCACAGTGCACAGCCCTGCTCGGGGTGTTCCCGCACTCCGGGATCATAAACGGGGAATTCACCCACCTCCCCACAATGGGAGTTGTGTGTTTTACCCAAGGAAACACGTCGGACTCTCCAGGCCTCCCCCAGCAGCAGGGGTGGATGTTCTGAGCAGGAGCAGGAGCTGCAGATGACACATCTCAAAGAAAAGCCTTCCCAGAGCGATGAGTTTCCCAGCACTGGAGCTGACCATTCACTTCAAGCAAGAGCCATTGCCAAAAAGTTTTAAATTCCTGCTCAGCCTGGATGGTTTGTGTCTTCCCAGCACGGCTCCCTGGCATGGCACTGCTCTGATATGGCACAGAATTCAGAGTCCAGCCAGCCTGCTGATGGCAGGGACGTGTGGCAGCCAAAAAAGAGCTTTTGTGGCTCCAAAATCATCCCAGCCAGGAGGTCTGACAGCAAGTTCTTACCTGCCCAGGTGTGGGGAGTGGCCCCTGTGTGCTGCTCACCAGTTTTAATTTGAAATGGTGTTTGGCTCAGAGTGAAGGGAATTCTCACTGCCAGATGTTTAACTGTGGGGAAACGTGGCTTTGGGAGAGGTGTCCCTGTGGGAAGTGATGGTGCTCTTCACCTTCTCCTGGAGTTGTCACTTCACGTGCCTGCTTTGGGTAAAATACATCATTATTGTAATGCCAAAAGTGGTGTAGAAAAAGAATCACAGCTTCCAGCCCCTCCCAGTGGTGACAGCACCCACCTCGTCAGCACCAAGGATCTCCTTCAAATCAGGGTTTCTCTAGAGAAGCAGCAGCCTGGGGAGGATCTCAGCCCACAACATCCTCCTGCTCCAAATTCCTGTTGGTCCGGTGGTGTTTCTACCATACATTTGCTCCAGAATGGAGAAAAGTTGGGTGTATTAAAGTGTATTTTTAGTCAGTTGCCAGGAAGTGATATAAAAATGGGTTGGTGGGTTTGAAAGTGCACAGAGGGACAAGATCCCCCTTGGAGAAGGAGAAATGTTTGTAAAGGTGAACCTAACAGGGTTAAGGGTAGGTGAGAGGGACAGCAAGGAACATCAGCTGGGAGCCAGTGTGGGGTGACACTGGGCAAAGTACAAAGTGCAAATTATTAGGAAGATGAGAAGGAATAAAGAGATTAAAGGTGATGTCTGGAAGGCCATAAAGCGGCAGGGAATGTGTGGGTTTGAGTTGAAAGCAGAAAAGGAGTGATTTTTACATAGAAACACGGGATTTACAGGGGTATCAGTAAAACCCTGCTGCTGGAAAAAAGTATGAATTGGAAGAGAAGTGTGAGTTGTCCTGGTGATCATTAGAGGTGCCTTTGGTGAAGGGAACCAGCAACAAAGTGGAAAATTATGGTTAAAGGACTCAAAGTCTCTGTTTCTACTGGAGATGTAAAAGGGAAAAAATCCAGAAGTAAAAAAGCAGCTCAAGCATAAAGAGAAGAAGGAGCTTCCTAGCCTGGTTGGTGGTGATTAAACACAGGATGGGATGGAAAAAGGCTCAAATTCTCCCTGAGTCTGGTCAGAAAGGGAGAAAAGGGTTCCTAAAGTAAATTCAAAGCTGAGGTAAAGATGGAAAAGCAAAAAAATCACCAAA
This sequence comes from Calyptomena viridis, assembly GCA_013390005.1. Classification (NCBI taxonomy): domain Eukaryota; kingdom Metazoa; phylum Chordata; class Aves; order Passeriformes; family Eurylaimidae; genus Calyptomena; species Calyptomena viridis. The sequence goes on along the minus strand of WEIV01022699.1, from coordinate 33,429 downwards.
AAACTTGGGGGTAACACCACAAGAGGCAAGGCCTGAATATAATCAGAGCTGAAGTTTGGAGGGGCAGGTCAATGTGGAAACAGAATTTGGCAACAAAGATGCAGCAGGATGTAATGGGAGAAGCTGATTTCAGCAGGTGCACAGGGGGACAAAGTAATAAAAAAAGGTAATAATTTTGTGTTTTGTACCATGTGTGGCAGGTAGATGTTAAGCTACATGGGAGGGCACTTATTAACTCAAAAGGTGTTTGCTTTAAATAAAAAACGTGGCCAAGTGGGGAAAATATGAGTTGGTGTAGGGTAAGAAAGTCACCAAAGTAGCCCCTGGAATGGAGTTTCTGTGGGGAAATTTAAACCAGTATTTAAAACAGAAACAGGGCAGGTTCCATGTTCCTGGGAAAAGCACAGAACACGTGGCATTGCTCTGGATAAAGGGTAGAAACAGTAAATCCCTTGACAGGCAAATTTGACAGTGACTCCTAACAAAAGCAATGATCTGGTTTAGGCTGCAAGTGACACAACCCAAGCCCAAAACTTTGGGAGAGCTCTAGGGGACAGCAAGATGTAATGAAATGGAATTATTTTCAGGGGAAAAAACTTGGTTGGCATCCTACTAGTGTGTGGCACTTGGGAAGGAAAGGAATTGAAAATGCTTGGGACTTACTGAAAGTGCTTAGTACTTATTAAAAGTGCTTAATACTTACTAGAAGTATTTTCTGATGATGATAGTGCTCTACAGCATCACAAATAACTGGCAGCAGCTCTCTGCAGTCTGACTCCCTGGCCATGGAGTTCACAGGAGAATCAGAGAGCATTCTGAGTTGGAAAGGACCCACAAGGATCATCAAGTCCATACAGATTTCCCTGTTCCTTCCCCCTGTGCTGGGTCACAGGCTCCCACAGCTTCACTCCTGTCACTGTCACACACAGTGTGGCACTGGGGGAACAGGGAGGGGAACACAAATGGCACAAATCTGCCCAAAAAGGGGGCAGAGGAGACAGAGCAGCAGGTTGTGATCCTGCACCGTGGCTGGAAGGAATATGCAGAGTCTGCTGCTCCCCTCTGGGGTGGATTTTGATGTAAAAAATTGAGAAAAAGACAACAAAAGCTTGTCTTCTCTGCTTGGAGCTGTGTGGCTCAGCCAGTGCAGGTGCTGGGTTTTACACAATCCTTGCAGTGAGCAAGGGAAGGGCTGCTGGGGTGATTTCAGCTTTTCCTTCTTGGTGTTTTAAAAGCTGGCAGTAAAGGAGCACATTCCCTCTCCCTCCCCTCTCCTCCACCTTCCCCTCCTGCCAGAGAGGCACCACGGGGGAAAAAAGCCAAAGAACACATTTTTCTGCAGTTGCACAGGCCTTATTTCACACTCACAGGCAAGACAGGAATGTTGAGCAAAGTGGAGCCATCTGGGTCAGGCACTTCCAGGGCTGTTCGGTGCAGGAGACAAAGCAAAGCATCACAGAGATAATCTGGAGTGGATGAGACACTGAGCAGGGCCAGGGCTTGGTCACAATGCTTTAGAAGGTGACATTCTCGGGTGTGGTACATTTGCAGAAAACAAAGATGAGGAACTGCTTGGGTAAAAGACTGTAGGTGTAAAGTGCTGTGGTGTATCTGGAGCCAGGTAGGACTGGTCTCCTCTCCCAGACAGGACAAGAGGAAACAGCCTCAAGTTGTGCCAGGGGAGGTGTAGAGTGGATATTGGGAAAAATGTCTTCATGGAAAGGGTGATGGGGGATTAGACAGAGCTTCACAGGGAGGTGGTGGAGTTGCCATCCCTGGAAGTGTTCAAAAGGTGTGTGGATGTGGCACGTGGGGACATGGTTTAACAATGAACAGGGTATTGCTGAGGTTGGTCTTGATGATTTTAGATGTCTTTTCCAACCTTAATGATTCCATGATTCCATGCATGCTTATGCAGAAGAGAAAATCATCATAATTAGGGAAGGCAAATGAAGAGTTGTACCTTAAAGTCAAGGTTGCTTAGAGGGATGTGGAGGAAGGAAAGAAAAAAGAACATCCACAAGTGTAGCTAAAAAAATAAACCCGAAGCAAAAGCACAGCAGGAGATACACAGAAAGAACTTCTGTTTGTTACCTCTGTGTGTTCTGCACAGCCCTGAAATAACCATGACGGGGAAAATACAAGGGTGGGTCACACTCCAGCTCTTGCCATGATAATCTTCACCCCAGGCAGTGGAGACACAGGTAAAAACTGCCTGAAACAGAGCAAAGAATCATCAGAAAAGAGATCCTTCCTGCATGTGAGAACTTGTGAGGGTGTTGTGACAGCAAATTCCCAGCTTGCAGCCAGCCCCCAGCGCTGGGACTGGTGTAACTGCAGCAGTAATTACACAGCTAATGAGTGATGGGGTGAAAGGCTGAGGCCAAGGGAAGGCACCACAGAGGGCGGGAGGAGGATGAAGCAGGAGGCCAGAGCTGAGATCCAGGCTGGAGCTCTCCAAGTGGGAATTCACGGTTACACACACACAGAATCAGAGTAGCTGGAGTTGGAGGGGACCTCTGGAGATCATCCAGTCCAACCCCCTGCCCAGGCAGGGTCACCTGGAGCAGGTGACACAGGGACACGTCCACAGGGTTCTGACAGGGCTGAGGAGGTGGTGACACGGACCCGGCCCGGCGGGGCTGAGGTGAGGGGTGAGGTGGGGCTGAGGTGAGGGGTGAGGAGGGGCTGAGGTGATGTGGCCGTGCATTTCCCCCTCCTCGGGCAGCGCTATTGTTTAAGCGACCTTAAAACAATCTTATTCACGACAGGTGCGGGTTGGGCACGTCTGGCTGGACGGAGTTGAGGGGTCAGCGAGGCTGCAGTTGAGACTCAGACGGAGCTGAAGGTCGGAAGTGGCCGAGGTTGAGGGTCCGGCAGGGCGACCCCTGTCCGTCAGGACTGAGTTTGGTACTGAGGTGAGGGTCGGACAGGGCTGAGGTTGATCCTGAGGTGAGGGTCCAGCAGGGCTGAGGTCGGTGCTGAGGTCGGTACTGAGGTGAGGGTCAGAGGTGAAGGCCTGGCCAGGCTGAGGTGAGAGTCAGAGGTGAAGGTCTGGCAAGGCTGAGGTCGGTACTGAGGTCGGTGCTGACGTGAGGGTCCGAGGTGAGGGTCTGGCAAGGCTGAGGTTGGTGCTGAGGTCGGTACTGAGGC
>WEIV01022699.1:5914-29647 GCA_013390005.1 Calyptomena viridis | reverse complement strand
CGCGGCCCCTCACAAAGGAGCTGCGGGGCTCGAACGGCCTCAGAGCCGCCTCTGCCGTCCCGCCGGCACCGGGCGGGCCGCGGGAAAGGTCAGCGGCGGAAGGGGCTGACGGGGCCGCGACACAACAAATAATCGCTATTTATAAACTTAGGGAGAGCCTTGGCTCCCGCCGCGGCCTTCCCGCCTTTCGGCCGCTTGGCTGGGCGGTTGTTTGGGTGTTTTCTGCTGCACAAACTCACTCCCTCGGCGGCCCGAGGGGAACCTCTGTCTGCCTGCGGTGTGGCTGCGCTTCCTAAAAGGAGCTCCTTAACCCCCCTGGGCGGATCCAGACGATTTGGATACAAGGGTCCGAGGTACAGACCTACGTGTGAGGCTCCCGGGCGCTCCCCGGTGCCTCCCTGAGCCCAGGTGGCCACAGCCTGGTTAAAGAATGTTAATCCCCCTCCTCCCCTTAGTGCACAGGTTCTGCGTAGAGAAGGCTGTTAAATTCCGGGTGGGAACGGGGCTGTTCCAACCAGGCTCCCATTCCTGTATCGTTATCCTTATTGCCGCTCCGGGCTGCGATTTTTCTGAGGGATAAAACATCGCAACGACTTAAGGAGAGAAGGAGCAGCTACCAAAATTTCAGGTGATGTAAACTGGTGTAGCTCTTGCCAGGCCAGGGCAGCCCCACCACGTTACTTGCTCCACCTGAGGGCAGCTCGTGTGAGGCTCCCGGGCCCTGAACAAATCCTTCCCACCTGTATTTTAACTATTTTCCCAGTCACCAGTGTCTGCCAACCACTGAGGAACTGCTCAGCCTGTGCTGCAGGAGAAGGAAAGTTGGGTAATGTGGGGTCGGGGGTGTGTTTGTTCCTTTTTAGAGTGTAGCAGTGACTGATGGTTTGGATAGTTTGTTTATATCTGTGGCATTTCACGGGTACTCACGTAGTTCTCACTTTTCAGGAGCCTTAGTGAGTTTTCTTCATTAACAACTGTGTCGCTTCTCAGTTCTTACCTAATTATTGAGTAAGACACTGCGATCTCCCAGCACGTGACTTTTTGTTTGTTTTGACCATAAATAGTATTTTTAGCATCTTCAAGAAAGAGTTGGCCAGCGATCTTTGGCAAGCAGCTCCCATTGAGGAGGGACAGGATCGGAAGTGCTCGTGTTTATAAAAAGTGTCACTTCTCCAGATGGGAGGGAGGGGAGGGCAGTTCCAGAGCTGAGGTGTTTGATGGACTGGGCAGCAAAGCACTGACCTTCCTCAGGTGGGACTCAAAAAGGTTGCTGGATAGAGTGGGATGTGCTTGGAAATCAGGAATGAGTAAGGGGGGAAATACACATAATTTTTTTTTGTTTATATGCCTCGAAAAAAGTGGCTTTTGCAGCTTTTCCCCCTTTAGCTGTGTGTGTCTCCTAATTAATTATCTCCTCAATACACTATAAACATCCCTCAGGTAGAAGCTCCTTAAATTATTTTGTCCAGAATATGTTTTTCCCTTGTGTTTTCCATTTCAGCAGAGAGTGGTGTGTAAATCTTTTGGCAGTGCTTTGTGGCAAGTGACCCGGGGTCCTCTGGGGATTTTTGACTTCCCTGAGAGGGAATAAAAGTTTTACATTGAAGGACTCTACTGTGAAGTGTGGGTAGATTTTATACAGAGTGCAAGGAAATAATGGCTTTTATCGTGTCTAGTTTTGTCTGTAGGATAATAAGTGATGGCTGAGTAATAGTTTGGGAGGAGGGTTTATATAATGGTTTTAAGTTTAATCTGTCTAAGTAAGGAGGAGATGGCCTGTAAAAGGTTCAACCCTTGGTATGTAACATTTGCAGCCTAAATTTTCCTTCAAGTGTCAGCAGTTTGTCAAAGTTCATGGAGTTGGATCCTGAATTAAGGTATTTTATTCAAGGCTATGAAACTTTCAACGTGGGATTTTCTTGTTGGAGTAGTTTAAAGTTTGTGACCTAAACTTGTTTTAAACATAAAGCTGAACCCTGTGCACTCTGCTGGGGGTGATCTCATCCCTCAGTGGCTTGTGGCAGTGGCAGCATGTGGAGAATCTGGATCAAGCACCATTCGAGCCAAAAACTGATGAAAACTGTTGTCCCACAGAGATTGTCACTGTCACAATCCTGAGCGTGAGTGCAGTGCTGTGCAAGCAGAAATTCTGCTTTGTATTAATCCCCTGGCTGGAGTTTTTGTGGGTTTCTAGGTATGATGGTGCTGTGATTTAAACTGGCTGTGACTGTGTGTTGGGGACATGAGGAGAAACTCCTGGGTATGGGAATAGGGGATAAGCCAGGCCATGGAAATGATCTGTTACTGCCTCCTGTGTAGGTCAGATTGGTGGGGAAGGAATCTGAAACCTGTGGTGGTTTTACATGGAACTGGTGTGTTTGGGCTGCACGACAGGGAAGGCAGGAATTGTTACTTCTGCTTTAATAAACATCTGTGGAGACTGAGCTGGCTTGGGATTGCTGGGGTTAGACCCTGTCAGAGACTGGGTGCTGAGCTCAGCCCCGGGTGGGAGCATCAGTCTCACTCCAGTAATGTGCTTTTTGGGTTTTTTTTGCAGTGAAAGCAGCATCTGTGTGCACAGAAGGGCAGGGTTTAGGTTAAAACCAGGGTAGGCAAGGTGTGAGCCAGGTGGCATTTGGAGTCAGAGGTCCAGATTCAATGCTGAATGAAAATGTTTTCAAATGAAAATATATCTTTAACCTTAGAAAACCCTCCTTTGGGTCTCTGAGTGTGGGAATTCCTGTGCTGGGATACTCAAAGTGTGAGGGATTTTTGCTGTGCTCCCCTGAACTCTCATGGATGTGGGGTTTGTTGTTCCCATAAGTCATGTATGGAAGGAGTGGGTGGAAATGGACATTGTAGCACAGTCAGGCCAAGGAATGTGTTGTCTGGGAGCTCTTGGATCTGTGTCCTGGACCATATTCCTGGGTAATTGGAACAAGCTGAGGGCTCAGGTAGCTGGGAACAGATCCCTGGGAGCCTCCAGTGCAGGAGAGCTGCAAACACAGCCCTTGGAGCTGGATCAGCTGGGACACATCCCAGGAAACCAGTGGCCCTAAGGATCAGGATAAAACCTGTTGAATGGCACAAGTGGTGGCAGTGCCAGCTGTGCCAGTTGCCAAATAAGGATCAGAAGTGGGGACTAACTTGTATTCATTGTCAGTAACACATTTCATTCCCCTGCATGATTTTAGGCTGGTTTAAATGACTAAATAGCCCTAGTCTGACTTGGCCAAGTCCACAGGCAGCTGGGTGAGCTGGAAAAGCCAAAGGCAGGGCAGTGGAGCAGGTTGGAAAACACATTTGCATCCAGGGTGTTGCTGGATGGTACCCTGTGCCCATATACTGAGGTTTGGGGAAAGGATCTTCTACCTGGGCTGGGTTTTGGGGGGAGAGCTTTGAGGATTTCAGGAGACCAAAATCCTAGAAAGAGTTTGCCAGCTTGCAGTTTAGGTGATGATGTTTTTTTGGCATGTTGGATTTGGATTTGCAAAAATATTAACATTTCCTGTGCTTTTTTCTGCAGTTTCTGAAATGTTTAAATGCTCCTCAGCTTTATAGAGTAGTAAATAATTGCATAATAATCAATAGACTCTTTTTCTAAATCCAATCTTACTTTGCTTTTTAAGCCTTTCTGATAATAAATAGCCATTCTTGCTTGCACTACTTGTAAGATTGTGGTTTTGTATCCCTTTAGCCCCTACTTTCAAACCTGCAAGTACATAAAACCACTTTTTAGCCCTTTTTGACCTCATTTCTACACTGGTGTCATGTACTTTATCCCCAGTCCCATCTAAGTGCATCAATCACCATTTGTGTCCTGTGACAGTAAGGGGACACCCACAGCTCAGGGTTGGATGTGCTTCCTCACTTTTCCATTGCACACTTGTTTTCAGCCTGCTCACCCTTCCCTGAGTCCCTGGGCCCTGGTTCCACCAGCCTGGCACTTGGATTGTCACATTCCAAACCTAATTTATCCTGAAACATTTTCCCTTGGAGGACAAGGAAGGCTGAGATAAGCTGGAAAATCTTATGGCCAGCAGAAATTCAAGGACTCAGCCAAACTATACCTCAAATTAATTTTATTTAAAAATGTTTGTGTCTGTTACATTAGTGGGGGGACTCCACAATTCTGAAACATTTTCCAAAATGTGTCTCACCTGAAGCCTCCCTTTCTTTTCTCCCTAACAAGGTGCTGATACCTCAGCAGGAAATTGCTGTAGTTTTTTGTGACAGTTCCTAGAAAACTCCCTGTCCCTTTGGGTCTTCCACTAATGGCCACTTCCAGGGCTGGGAGACTGGACACAGTCCTGCTCATCCAGAAATCTAGAATGTGCTTTTTGGGTCAGCTCCTTGCTGGATTATCAGCTTTGGGGAACCTGTGAAGTGCAGTTTAAGGACCCCCAGGAAAATGGTGTGAGTAACTATGTGAGGAGTAACTTTCTGTACTTCTGTGGAAGTTTTTACCCTGGTGATTATTTCATTGCTGATGTGATTTTATTTTTCTGAGTGGATCAGATTAAAGTGTCCATGAGTTACCCCACAACCACCTTGAAAGCTGCATCCTCAGCTGGGGGCCCCTTCCAGCTTTGGAAGCACAACGTTTGGAGTTGGTGTAAATACAAAATACCGTGGTTACTTTCAATTTTATTATTATTAAGAGTGATGCTTTGTGGTTGTAACTGTGATTCCCGTTTGAAGTTGTCTTTTGAAATAGAGTCCAGGTTGGTTTGGGTGACTTCATTTTTCCATTAAATAAATCCAATTTATGTGGAGAGAAGAATGAGTTTTTCTGCATTGCTGTTGCAAAACCGTCTAGTTTTTAGCTTCATCTTTTCGAGGAACTAAATTCAGTACTGAATTTGGTTGGTGTTTCACAGTCAGTGCAGAAACCCACTTGTGATCTCTGTGGAAAGAAATGGGCTGAGCAGGTGCAGTGAGATGCTCTCACAAGGTGGGGCTTGTGACCTTCCCCCTGGAGACTCTCAGTGCTCTGAAGTCAGGAGGGAATTATCCTCCTGCCCCTTTTTGAGCAGGAGATGATCCACACCTGGGAATGCAGAGGGAATCAACAAGCCACTCTGGATTTCAGCTGGATTCTGGCTTATTTGTTTGTCTTGTAGACACAGAAGTAAGGAACTGTGCTGTGTTAAGCTTTACTTATGGCATCAAAAACTTTATACACTCATCTAAACAAAGGGGGGTTTAGAACTTGGGCAGTTCTCAGTCAAAGTTGGGAGTAACTGTATTTTCATGCAGGTCATACAGTTTAAAAATAACTAAAACCCAGGACCAGGTCAGCCACAGTGGGGCTTGTGTGTGTAATCCCAGGGGATGTGCCTTTTGCAGCCCCCAACTGATTTCCTTGAGGAGGGATCTGTAGCTGGTTATTTTAGGACTCACTTCAAAATGCTGGCATTTTTTTAAAGGACTTCAGGCTCTGCTTGCTAGAAAAAACATTGGATACTGAGCTGAAGCCTGGTGAAAAACTTCATTTTTCCTCCCACTTTTCACACTTGAGGAAGGACAATCCTTTAAAAAAGGCCAAAAAAGCTCTGGGCTATAGTTCATGTAACCTAATTGGCCACTGGTATTTTTTCCCGTCCAGATATTGCACGAGAAAGCTTCATTCACTTTATTTTGGTTTTGGCATGCGATGTGTTTTGATTTTTGTGTTTTGCCTCAGAAGAAAACACCAGGTGCTGTCAGGCTCTGCTTTCCTTGGTGCTGAGACAGAACCAGCTCTCTGTGGTTTCTCAGAGTGACTGTTCAGTTCCTGGCACAAGTGGCTCTGATTAATTAGGAATCCCCTAATGAGAGGACTCTCTTTTGGGCAAGAGTTGGTGCTGGTGTGCAGAGCTGGAATAGAGCTGAGGGTCACCTTGAAAACAGGGCTGGGAGTGACCCTGGCTCTCTGTTCATGAGGAAAACAGGCTGGGAAAATACCTGTTCAAAGTGAAAATGTGTGGGAAGTGCCTTCTGAGCACCAAAAGCATCCAGAGCAGGTGAAAATGGGGGCTGTGGGCTATTTGTCTATAAGAAGGGAAGAGGACAGGCTGGGTGGTGATTCTGGGGTGGAACTGGGGAGGTCCAGCCCTGGTGGCCAGAGGTGAGGCTTTGCTTTTGAGGTTTTTAAAGGGGGTGCTGAGGGGAAGTGAATGAGCCAGTGAATCCCTGGGTTATGATGGAATTAGTGGAGCCCCCTCCTTAGGAGAGGCCAGTGCAGGCAGATGGGCAGCAGGTAAGAAAGGCTGTAAAAGTGTGATAGCAGTAAGGAATGAGACTTGAGGGTTAAACTAAGCTTAACCTGTTTGGTATCCCTGACACTGCATGTGTTTGGAGCAGAGTTTTGGAAAGCTTACGCTTTTTTGGTGGAAGGCATGAAGAATGCTGTTTAATTGTTATATTTTTGTTGAAAGACTCCTTCATTTCTTTAATTTGCATGGGGTGTAGCTGGGGAGGGGCATGGCTTGGGTCCCCAGTGTTTGTCTTTCCTGCCTAACATGTAATGATTTAGTTCCTTAGCTCCATGTGCCAGCTCCTGCTTTTACCCAAAGTCACTGAGGGACCAGTTCCCTCCATGTCTCACTCAGGACACGGTGCAGTTGCTGCTTTTCATTAACACTTGCCCTTAATTTAACAAGTCTTTTTGTCTTCTTTATGTTTTAATGGAGCAGGTCTGGCTTGCACCTTCCCAGTTCTGCCCCATCCATAACTCCAGTTCCCATCCATGTTTTAGCACCTCTGTTGAATGCAAGTGTTGCTTGTCAGTTGTGTTAGTCATGAGCTGTAAGTCATTTACCCTTTTCTTTTTAATCTTTAGTTTGATAGATACGTAGACGTAGATGTTTTTGTTTTGTTAATTTTCACACCACATCTTTTCTGTACTTTAGGTTGACTCCTCACTGCACTGTGAAAACCATTAGGAAAAAGTCCTTGGGGTTAAAAGCTGGGGCTCCACAGTGTTGGGGCTAGAAATTAATTTAAATGGCAACTGATGTGTCTGAAGCTGAACCCGTGCATCATAAGGCGCTTCCACTCTTAGCGGGAGCTCAGCTGATCCACACGGACAAGTTAAGTGAGGTAGGGACTGGCCCTTTCTCCAAGCTTGCCCTTGGATCAGTCCTTGGCTTCCAGTCCTGCTCAAGGTCACTCAGTACTTTCTCCCCTGCTTCCAGGAAACTCAATTGGGAGTCTTAAACTCTGCCTCCCCTTCCCTGCTTTCCCCGAGATGATCAATCTGTCAAAATCCTCATCTCTCGTTTAATTTGGAACTGAAATTATTTCTTTTATAACCATAAAATATGCAACTCTCCTCTCCTAGTATGCTTTGAAGAAACTGGTTTACTGTGTTTAAACATCCTGAAAAATCCAAACCAGAATATTTCTGCCTATGCTGCTTTGATGTACTTTAATCCCATTTCAGAACCTCTCTGGTTCTCCCAGCACCTCTGGTGACTTTTCCTGTGGTTTTGATAGAAAGCTGAAGACGACACGATGCCGATCCGTCGCTCGGTGAATTCTGCTTCCCGGGAAACTCCTCCCAAGAGCAAACCTGCCGAGGGGGAAGAGGTCAAAGCAGGTATGGAACAGTTCTTCACTGGGTGCTTAAAGTGTATCCAGACACAGGCTTGTGTTCTGAAACTCCTGGGAAACCCTACTGGCAAGATTAAAATATCACTAATGCTTGGCTCCTTGTCACAGGCTTTTCCAGGATTACTGGGAAGTTGTGTTTTGCAGACAGTTTTCAGTTTGAACCCATTTGTTTTGTCTTTCCTACTCCTTGGCAAAGTCCTGACACTCCAGACATGAAAATATGGCTAAATGTGGTCCCTTTTAAGCTTGCACATTTTTTAGAGTAAAGAAATTAGGAAGTTTCAGTAGTGTCAGGAAGATGGCTTGAGATCAAAAGATGGAGTTAATGCATGGAAAAATAAAGTATTTAATTTTTTTCTTTGTTTTCATGAACAAAAACATTTTACCACAATGTGTCATAAAATCTAGTCTGATATTAACATGTCTGGGCTTAACAACTTCACCTCAGTGTCTCAGAATGTGTCATTTCACTGTTGCAGTCAGTTGGTTTCACTGACTTCGTTTTCTTTGGTGTCACAATTAACTAAACCACATACAAAACTGCCTCTTAACTCACTGTGCATTTTAAATACCTCTGTGGGAAAAATGTTCACAGGAATGTACCAGGAATTCTTAAGCTGCACAGAGCAGTTCCTCATCCAAAAAGTGTGGAATTTCAGTTTATATGCATCTATTTGTTAGGCAGCCCAGGCCTGTACCCAGCTAAACACACCGGAGTTAATTTGCTTGCTAAGTTGATTTCTGACTGGATTTGACCCTTCTGATACACAAGTGCTGCTGCCAATGCACATGCAATCTAAAGCTTTCCAAGTCTGGAAAAACGTGATGGAATAGTAAATATCCTTCAGCTGCTTCTGGGTTTGAAAACAACTTGGTCATAAACAAAACCACTCCATAGAATCCCAGAACAGTTTGGGTTGGAAGGGATTTTAAGGATCATTTTGTTCCACCCCTGCCAAGGGCAGGGACACCTCCCACTATCCCAGGTTGCTCTAACCTGGCCTTGGACACTTCCAGGGATGGGGCAGCCACAGCTTCTCTGGGCACCCTGTGCCAGTACTTGTGTGTGTCTATCTAAATTTTCTGTAGAAAGTGCTGCATGATGTTGTTTGCAGTTATTTTGGCATTTGATTGCACCTTCTTGAAGCTCTTTTCAGTAGTTTTCTTAATTTTTAAGTTACGTTTAAATCATCCATTTTAATTAGAGAAAAGAAATCGGTGGGAAATAATTTTTGTGGTGTGTTCCTAAGGTTTCTTTTCTTCCCCCATCCCTTCCTGAAGAATAAAAGCTGGTTTGGGGCAGTAACTTGATGCTTTTCACACTTTTTAGATGCAGAAGTCACCTCTGAGGAATCTGCCTCTGTTGGAGAGGAACAAGAGACTGAAACCCTGCCTGCTGCATCCAATGAAGCAGAACAGCCAAAGGAACCTGAGAATGAAGGGAAGGGGGAAACAAAGTCTTCAGAAGAAACCAAAAAGGAGTAAGGCTTGCTTGGTGCTGGATTCAGGGATTTGGGTAGGAATCTGAAGGAAGTCAGGGTTTAGAGAGAGGGAGAGATGGTGGGAGAGATGGGGGCAATAGTCCCTCAGGTACTTGTATTCCTCAGGAAGAAGCTCCTGATGACGTGTAGCTGCTGTACTGGAACACGTGTGAGGCTGAATATCGAGACAGGGTCTCTTTTTCACTCACAGAAACATCAAAATACTCTAAGTTTATATAAATTAAAATATATCACATGTTCTGGGCTGGGATTTTTTGTTCTTCTGCTTGTTGGCTTTAGTGCCCCTTGCCTTACTGTTGCTCTGTGTGCTTCCTAAGTGAGAAGGACCAGTCCAAGGAGAAGGAGAAGAAGGTGAAGAAGACCATCCCTGCGTGGGCCACGCTCTCTGCCAGCCAGCTGGCCCGGGCACAGAAGCAGACCCAGATGGCAGCCACCTCCCGGCCCAAAATGGATGCCATCTTAACTGAGGCCATCAGGGTAAGCAGGGGACAAATGGGTCTTTTGCTCCTCTGTCACAAAGCAGAACAATTTGTGGGCCTGAACTGCACGATTCCAGCTCCCTGAGGTGCAGGTGAGGTGTCTGTCAGCTGGAAGTTGTGTGTCCTCCTGCCTGGAAGGCCATGGAGCTGAAATGTGGGTCCATGAGGATGATGAGGGGCCCTGTTCTTTGTTTAGAATTCATTTCCATCCCTATTTGCATTATGAGAAGCAGCCAGGATGGCATAACCTGGTGGATTGCTGTCACTATTTCATTTGCTGTGCTTTCTAGACACATTTAACTTCCTTTACCTTGATGATCCATCTATTTGATACCTGTGCTTTTTTTAGCATTAACTTATTGTAATTCAGGACAGAGGGAGATACTGTAAACCTGCATTCCAAAGTGGTATTTGTTGCTCTTGTGTCCCTCCTGGTTGTAAGAGGAGACCTGTGTTGTTGTAGGTTTGCTGCTGCTCTCCCCTCAAGGCTTGGTTCTGCCTTCAGAGGAGGCCTGAACTCCACCAGCCTTAATTGCAAGGTGGTTTTTCCAGCTATTTTATCTCCAAAATATGAACTTTACCTTAGGTTTTTTTACTAGTTTGCTAATGTCAATCCTCCACCCTCTTAAAAAGAATAATTATCATCCTGTTCTGACTTAATGATTTCTCTGTGACATTGGTAAAATGATTTACCAGTTGTGCAGTGTTGGTTTGCCCAAAGGTGACTGTATTTTGTATTTTAAGCCATTTCATGTAAGTGCTTCAGAGCAGGGGAGCAGTTGGTATGTGCTTGCTGTGCTGCTTGTGTGTTGTCTGCTCCTCAGCTACTCCGAAGGGGCAAGTTAAGTATTTTGTTAGTCCTTTTGAGCTCCTGAGTCACTGTGGGGCAGAGGGCAGCCCTGGCAGCCTGTGCTGGCCTGTGTGCATCACTGTAACCTCTGTTCTCCCAGCCCCATTCGGGACAATTCCAGTGCAGGTGGTTTCTAACTCAAGTTTTGCTCCTGTTCCAGGCCTGTTTTCAGAAGAGCGGTGCCTCGGTCGTTGCAATAAGGAAATACATCATCCACAAATACCCTTCCCTGGAGCTGGAGAGGAGAGGGTATCTCCTGAAGCAAGCACTGAAAAGGGAGCTGGAGAGGGGAATCATTAGGCAGGTAAGAGCTGCCTTGTGCAGCAGCACTGGAGGTGGCAGGACTGAAGGGAGACTGTTTACAAGGACTGACAGGACAAGGGGGAATGGCTTCCCACTGCCAGAGGCAGGTTAGACGGGATATTGGGAAGGAATTCCTGGCTGGAGGGTGGGGAGGCCCTGGCACAGGGTGCCCAGAGAAGCTGTGGCTGCTCCATCCCTGGAAGTGTCCACAGCCAGGTTGGAGCCACCTGGGATAGTGGGAGGTGTCCCTGCCCATGGTCATGTTTAAGTTCCCTTCCAACCCAACCCATTCCATGATTCTGTGAATTACAGAGGAGTCTCTTAACTCCATTAGCAGGTCTGTGGGATGACCACGTTCTCCCTCATGGAGGTTCTTCAGCCTCTGTCTTCCCTTTTTGGCCACTGGCAGAATTTCAGCTCTGTCCTGTCAGTGACACTGTTGGCACAGTTGGTGTTTGTGCAATGGGTGACCCTCTCTGGGTGTTGTGTCAGGCAGCATTGCAGCAGCAATGAGTCCAACAGGCTCACTTCTGCACTGAGTTTTAACACTGTCATTTATGCCTGTGTTATCCGTCAGGATCTCCTGGTCAGGACAGCAGGGTCTGTATTAATGTCTGGCTGCACTTTCTGATCTCACTGAAGTTCCAGTGGGTTCAAATCAGGCCTCTGCCACAGCAGAGCTGGGTGACTGCATTCAAAACCTGTGTCATGGTCAGTGAGTCTCTCTCAGGTTGTTACTGTTCTAGTTACTCTGTTAAAGACTGAAAGGGACTTTCTTTTGAACTAGGTGAAAGGGAAAGGAGCTTCTGGGAGCTTTGTGGTGGTGTCTAATGCAGGAAAAACTGTCCCAAAAGCCAGAGACAGAAAGGTAAGATGCATCATTTTAAACAGCACTCTGAAAAATCTTGCACTGACACACGTGTACCCTACAGAACGTACCTAACCCCAACCCAAAGTGTTCTCCTCCCTGCTGTGCTTTCCCTCCCAAGTACAGTAATTAAACACCCATCCCATTAGCATCAGAATCAGAAAGCTACTGTGAGAAATGAAAACCGAGTCAAATAATCAAAATCTTAGTTTTAAAATGTTTACATTAACCCTCTAGGCTTTGGTTCAGAGGCAGAAAACTGAATAACCATGAAGCTCCTCCTCTGTCTTTACCTGGTAGAGAGAGAAGCCTCTCAGGTATTGTAAGAGAGCTTTATGCTACTGCTGTGTCTGTTATATCTGTTGTGTGGATAAAGGGAAGACTCCAGTCTTCAGGACTGTCAGCAGAATGTCTTCCCATGAGCTGTGAGGGTAGAGGGAGGAAGAAGAAAATATCCTAATGTTGCTGGAAGAAACCTGCTGATGTTGGGTGTTGTTCTGAGGTAGTAAAATGGGAAGTGGAGTTTTTTCAGCCCCACGTTTAGTTGTGGTTCCAGCACCACTGATCTCTGCTGGGTGTGTGAAACACATTCCTAACACTGCAGTTACAAAATCCTTACCTGGAATTGCCAATCCCCTTGGGGCTTAGACAGGTGAGCTTAGGTCACACCTTGGTGCTCATCTCTTGCCTCCTGGGGAGACCAAAAGCCCTAAAACTGAGAGAAATTGTCACACATTTGGTGTAGGGCACTGAAGGAAGCAAATTGCAGTGGAACTTTTTAAACAAAGCTCACTGGCTCCATGAGAAGTGTGAGCAAGGCACCTGATACCTGCTGACACATCCCTGCTCCCTGCAGCTTAGTGGTGTCTTTGTTCACAGTTACTCTCCCTGTGTTGGTTTTGGTGAATCCAGCTGCAGGGGAGCCCCTCCCTCACACACCCCACTATTTGCAGAGCTGCTGTTCAGCATCAAGTCATTGAACTTCAGCACATTTTCTGTATAAAGAACAGACCATTTTTTCCTGCATCTCGTCTTAATGTAACAAAAGGGATGAAGGAAAACTCGGAAGGGAGTGTTGGCTTCAATCAAGATTTTATTGTGTGATCTCAAAAAGAAAAAAGGAGCTTGTGTTTAGCTGTTCATTTTGGGAAGATTTGATCTGTGTAAATGGGTCCTGCCTGTCACAGGCTTTAATTTTGTGTCAGAATGTATCATCACCTTCACAGAAAGGGTTGTAAAGCATTGGCACAGGCTGCCCGGGACAGTGGTGGAGTCACCATCCCTGGAAGTGTTCAAAAAACGTGTGGATGTGGCACCTGGGGACATGTTTAGTGGTGGCCCTGGCAGTGCTGGGGGAATGGTTGGACTTGATGATTTTAAAGATCTTTTCCAACCTTAATGATTCTCTGATTCCTCGATTTTTCTCCTGGCTCGTTGAAAGGTGGCAGAGAGAAATGTCTGTAGAAAGAGGAAGGAAATCATTACAAATACAGATGTTGTTAAATACTCATCCATTTGTATTTGTAAAGCTTTCCTAACACTCCTATGAAAATTCAGCCAAATTTGCTCGATTTTACTTAAGCCGCTAAACTTTTTAAATGGCTACTTTAAAGAGCTGCCTTACAGCACCCAATTTTCCAGCTCTGTGGCCATGGTCAGGAGCTCTTCTCCCCACCTGTACACTGCTGGTTCAGAAATGCAGAGTTTCAGACCCCACTGATGCATTAAAGTCTGTGTGTTTCAGAGAAGCACCTCTGCCCCGACTGCAGAGCAGCAGGTGAAGCTGGAGGACGTCCTGCCCTTGGCCTTCACCCGCCTGTGTGAGCCCAAGGAAGCCTCCTACAGCCTGATCAAGAAATATGTGTCTCAGTATTACCCCAAACTCAAAGTAGATATAAGGTAGGTGCCAGAGTTGCTTTATCAAGCAGAGGAGCAGGGAAACTCAGCCTCCCCCAGGCTCTGCCTCCTTTCCTGGTAGTTCAGTATTTCAGCAACCAGGTGCTGCTCTGAGTTGCAGAGTCTGTGGGAAAGCAGAAGGAAAAGCTGTGCCTTTTTCTGCATCCCTGCACAGCCAATCTTTGTTGCTGATGTCAACAGCAGCATCTCTCTGCACACCTTAACCAAAACCACATCCCTTTAGCTGTGGGTGTGGGAAGGCCTCTCCTCAGGAGCTCATCCCACCTGGTTCTGGATGCTTTAGCTGGCACACAAGTTTGCCTGTACAGTGCAAGTTGAGGCTTGGGAAACAAACCCAGGAAAACCCTGTGTGTCACCTCTAACAGGGGCTTTTATCAGCCCCTTGTTTGCCTGCCAGCTGACTGTCCACCACATCCCAGTGTGCTGTTCAAAGGGAGGGAATCCTTCCCAGGGCAGGTGCCTGTTCCTGGCTGTGCCGTGACACTGAGCTCAGTTCCCACTGCGGTGCCTTGTTCCCAAATAATGAGCCTCGCTGACAGGTCTCCATTTAAAGTGTCTGTATGTGGGCAGACAGCAGTGTAAGTGCTGCTCTGCTCACACTCTGCCAAGTGTTGTTTCTGTGTTTGTTTTTGAAGCTGTCAGTGTGTGTCAGCAGAGCTCTCTCCTGTGTTTCAGACCCCAGCTGTTGAAGAATGCCCTGCAGAGAGCTGTAGAGAAGGGCCAGTTAGAGCAGATCACAGGGAAGGGAGCGTCTGGGACATTCCAGGTCAGACACCGAGTCCATCTTTTGTTGACCACAAGCCTTGGATGTCAGTTGCTGTGCCCTCTCCCCTGGTTTCACTGGGTACCCCTTTCTTCAGCAGCCTGGCATGTTCAGGACTTGTCCAACTATGAAGCAGTAGGACTTCTGGTCTCCTCTTGTCTCCATTTCAGGAGCAGCCCCCCCTTTCCTTGCTGAGCGTGCTGCACACGCTGCCTCAGCTCTGACTCACCAGCACAGTAGGGAGCTGGTGGGGTAAGCTTTCCTTTCCATCCCCAGCTGGAAGTGCAGCAGGTACCCCAGACGCCTGCAACGTCTTTTACTCATGTCTGTGCCACTGAAGTCTCTTGGGTACATCTGGTCCGTGGGATGGAGGAAGATCTGATTTATTTTGTTTTCCTCCCCTGAGCCCTTAGACTTGCAGTGTATGTGGGGACTGGGATGGGGTGTTGCTGATAAAGCCCCCCAGGCCTGACTGACTAGGCCTGGCCTCCCACTTACAGCTGGGAGAGCAGCGTTCCCTGTGCAGTGTTTTAATATTAAACGTATCTGTGCTAATGCAGGAGCGCCGACCCACCTGGTGCAGAGGAGCTTGTCCTGACCTGGTTTGGGAGAATTTTGTCTTGATGCTTTTCTCTTCCTCCTTGGAAAATAGCTGAAGAAGTCAGGGGAGAAGCCCCTGCTGGGTGGGACTCTGATGGAAGATGCCATCCTGTCTGCTATTGCGGCCATGAACGAACCGAAGACCTGCTCCACCACAGCACTGAAGAAGTATATCCTGGAAAATTACCCAGGGACCAACTCCAACTTCCAGGGTAAAGTACTGATCCGTGTCACACTTCTGTGTGCTGAGAGAGGGAGTCCTGCAGCTGCAGATGTGCCTGTGCAGCACCTTTAAACTGTTCCATCAGGCTTGCAGGGAGCTGCAGCTGCTCAGCTCTTTGTGCTGCAGAGATGCTCAGTGGTTTTAATTCCCATCAGTCCCTTTCAGCCCGGACAAAGGCCAGTTCCTGAGAGAGAATGCATGATTCTCTTGTCTATAGCCAGGAAGGGGGAATAGTATTCAAGTACTTTATTGTTCTTAAATCACAAGTTGATTTCATCTGTCTCTGTTTTGAAAGGCGACAGCTTGGTATCAATGCAGTTCCTAATTGCTTTTCATTTAAAGAAGTTGCATAGTCTGACTTTTAAAAACATTCATGAGCGCCCCTCTTACTGATTTGTTTGGGGTCCTACTTTGGCTCTGAGTTTTGAAAGGTCAAGCAGATGAGGAGAGAAACTAATCCTGTTGTATGGGGAGGAGATTTGGCATGTCTTTGTTCCCAGGAGTGACACTGATGTTTGGTTTCTTCTGCATGAGCAGAAGCAATGCTAACAGAGCCTTTAGGGCAGTTCTCAGAATGGGTGTTTGGGGTTTTTTAGGCTGAGCCCCAGTGCAGTTGTTTGGTGCTGGAGGTCAGTTGAAGCAGGCTGAGCTCACAGCAGTCTCTTCTCCAGTCAAACCTGGAGGTAAATGTTTGTTACTGTGGTGTCAGAGCTGGTGCCATTGCTCAGGACACAGGGCTGGAGAGGAGCTGCCCTTCCCCTGGAGCTGGAGCACAGCAGCAGCACAGCTCTTTGCTGCAGGCCTTGCTGACATCCACCACAGCTTCCAGGGCTAAAGAAGCTGCCCGAGGCCTTCTGCCCATTACAGACTGATGTCAAGTGTGACTTCTTAATCTTAGGGCAAGGAAAAGAATTTGCAGGCTTCCTAAGCCCTCACATGGGTTATTTTCAGGTCCTTAGAGGCCTGTGCTGAGCCAGCCTCCAGTGCTTGGCACTCCTGCAAGGCAGATAAGGAAATCTCAGCTTGCAATCTGTTGTTTTCTTTCTCCTTCCGTTAGTTAAAAGGAATTTTGATGATCTCTGCTTTGTTCTAAGAGCAACCAGAAGAAGATCTGGTGAGATGTGAAAGCAGAGCCAGAGCTCTACTCTCTCCCCAGTTTATACCTCATAACTGGACTTGACTGGAGTCAAATCCTACATGTGCTGCTGTTGATCTTTGGTGCCCAGAGTAAGATCCAACCTCTTTGGAACATGCTTGGGGACAGACCTTGCTTTTCCCTGGGTTTCAAGGGAGCTCAGTGTGTAAATGACCCTTGTCACTGAAGATGAAAATGGTTCTGAACTGACTAAACAACCTCATCCCTTTGCTGGGGACAAAGATCCCCTGTACTTGCAGTTTGAGTTACAATTCTTACACAGTGCACAATGGAACAGGCTGGAATAAAAGTCTGGAATAACAAAGATTGGAATAAAAAGTGCATTTGTTGTATTTCTAGACTGAATATTTTACCTTTTACAAAACAAAAAGCAAACCACGGAACAGGGAAGGATGCAGCATATATGACAATTAGAACATGAGGAGGGCAAAAGGCTTATTTTGAAAAACACTTTGGAGGACAGGCCAAAGAAAGCTGAGATGTGGGTTAAATTTAGACAGAAGTAGTTACAGGGTGCTGCTGAATGCATTTATGAGGGAGCATCCCTTGATCATGACATCAGAAACATGCATTGTTCTTGACTTCTTCCCTTGGAGAATTTAGTGCCACACTTGCCAAGTGCTCAGGAACAAACACTTGTATCTTACTTGAAAATTACTGTGAGAGGATTCCCCATCCTGACTCCAGCTCTCATTTCAGAGGGCACTGCAGAGAGCAGTGAAGTCAGAGAAGAGGATAAAGATAGTAACACAATCTTTCTCTGATTTCTTTTTCACAGTGCACCTACTGAAGAGAACCCTGCAGAAATGTGAGAAGAATGGCTGGATGGAGCAAATTTCTGGGAAGGGCTTCAGTGGAACCTTTCAGCTTTGCTTCCCTTATTATCCCAGGTAAAGAGCTTGGCTGTAAAACAAGGTTCAAGAGAAGTGTTGCACAGGTCAGGGGGCAGAGCCTCCTATTTACTGTGGAGGCTGTGGAGGGTTTAATAACTGGTGAACTGCCACATTGTCACCCCTACTCTGGATAATGACATTACTTGGGTGTCTGACCGTGGGTGAACAAAAAGCTTCCCTTGCTAATGAAATCACCTGTAAAGGGCACTAAAAATACTGGGCTCAGTGTTTTCAGACAGTCTGTCCTGAGGCTGTTGTTGCAGGCTGGGGCTATTTGAGTGTTGCTGTGCTGAAACAGACTCACGTGAGCAGGGACTGTGGTGGGCTCTCAGTGCCAGGATGCTCCTGAGGAGCAGGATCCAGCTGTTAGCCTTCCTCAGGGAAGAGAATGGAAGGAGGGAGGATGACCTAGATAGGCTGGTTTAGGCTCCCAGAAGCTCCTGCTGGGAGCTGATACTGTGCTGGGCCCTATGGAGCCCAGGGATGGGCACTTGGTGTCCCAGGAACAGCCAAATGGCAGCGTAGTCACTACACACTGTGAGAGTCCTTACAGCTCTGGCACATGTTCAGTCCCTGAAGTCTGATCCTGCCCCTCTGTTGTCCATCTCTCTGGGTTTGCAGGGAAGAAGAAATGAGGGAGAGAAGCAGAGAAGGGGCAGCTTAGGGCTGGGGCATTCCCAGGCTGTTGTGTTTCTGCCCTCACAGAGCCTAAATTGGTTTGGGGTAGCAGCAATCACAGCATTCTGGGGGCATTTCTGGATTAGGCTCATAGCTCTGACTGTAAGGGCAGTGCCTGATGAGAGCCAGGGTTATCCAAGGTTTGCCAACCCTGGAGTTGTATCCTTAGGAGCAAATCACACTCTGACCAGACCCCTCTTGTAGCCCAGATGTGCTCTACCCCGAGAAGCAGCAGGAGGAGGACTCTGAGGAATCTGATGAGGAGGAAGAGGAGGAATCTGAGGAGGAAGAAGAATCTGAAGAGGAAGAATCTGAGGAGGAAGAGCCCCCACCAAAGAAGAGGTATGGCAGCATGAGAGATAATTGGGCTCCTTTGGATGAAATAAGTGTCTGTCACAGCTGTGCCGTGCTCAGGTGTCTCTTGCTGTGGTTATTTATCCACAAGCCTGTTGCTCTCAGATGTTGGAAGAAGTTTCTAATTATTCCATGCTCCAGAGATAATTATCTCCCCTATTCCATGATGTAAAGCTTTCCTCTTTTTTTCCACCACATGAGACCAAACCAATTTTTCATATTGCCTTCAGTCTCCTGCTTTATAAAATGTGATATTTCTCATGGTACTCTTTGTATTTATTAAGTGTTTCCTGAGGAAAACTCTTCCCTACAGTATTGTTTGCAGTTCTGTAACCAGATATGAGACCTGTCTCACTCAGAATATGCATTTAATGAGTGTTGTTCATTAAGTAATAAAGTTCTGTTTAAAGAGGAGAGAGTGCTTAGAGCTCTTAATTGTTCTGACAGCTGACTGATTCACTGTCATTATTTATTTGTTTATTTGCCTAAGGAAGGGGTTGGAAGCCTCTCTGGCAGAGCTCAGCGTGGCTCTTGTTCTTTGGGATTTAGCTCATGGAATGTGCTGCTGTGTGAGGAACAGCCCTGGCAAAGCACAGGGGTGCCAAGATGTGCTTCGTTTATGCAAATTGCTGCCATCATTTCTGCTCTGGTACCCTTTGCACCTCCACTGAGCTCTGTCTCTTCCTGACAGGATGCAGAAGAGACCACCTCCCAAATCCCGGAGCAGGGCCCCTCCGATGAAGCGAAGAGAGTCCAAACCCAAGCCAAGGAAAACCCCCGCAGCCCGCCGGGGCAAAGCAAAGCCCCCTCCCAAGGTTAAAACCCCTGCTAAGAAAGCCAAACCAGCAGCCCCAGCCATCAAGAAACCCTCTGGTGGCAGCTCTTCCAAGAAACCAGCAGCCAGCGGGAGGAAGGAAGTGAAATCCTCTGCTAAGGGCAAATCCACCATGAGGAAATCTCTCCGGGCAAAAAAGTAAAATGTTTCCAGTGTCAGGGAATCCCATGGTCAAATCCACAATCTTGTTTTATAAGTCAACGTGCATTTGTATTTTAGTTCTGATGCTTAAACACTTCTTTAATTTTTTTTTTATTTTTTTTTTCTTGAATGATGGGGGGAAAGCTGAAAACTAAATCAAACCGCCCCGAGCGTTCGCTAGATCTCGATGCTGTGCCTCGTGCCTGCCCCTCCCCTGGAACGAGTCATCTTTAGTTTCTGCAATAATTTTAGGACTTTTCTAGGACGTCTCTAATCTGTACATTTACGGTGTTCCGCGTGGGTTTCGGGGGGAGGGTTGGCTTTTAAAACAATTCTTCAAAGAAGATCTTTATATCTCTAGACAGCAGGAACAGGATGATTGGGGGAATGTGATTCTTTAATGAGGAAGTGCCGTGGCAGAAGAGTCCTCCCTAGATCCCTGCATGCCGAGGTCCTTGACACTTCCCAAAGGGAGCCGTGTACATACAGCACTTGCACTGAGCCCCGAGGTGCTGCTCTCCTCAGAGCCACGGCCAGAGGGGATGGTGTATCCAGCTCCTCCCGACCTGCCAGGGCTGTGTGATGATGGTGAGTCGGATCTTCGGCCTCTCCTGAGGGTCTGATGCCAGAGGGGCTCCAAAAAGGGGCAGCTCTTGGTTAGGCGGGGGATTTGAATTAGTGTTTCCACGCCACATCTCTTACCTTAAAACCAAAATATATCAGTCTTCTTGAATCCAACTTTCAGATGTTTTTGAGAGATGAAAAAGCCTGAGTTTTGTCACCTCTTGTTTACCCTTTTTTAAAGAGAAGTTGGAGAGCTATACAATTGCTAATGTAGAGATGTTGATAAGTGAAGAACATGCGGTTTGCTAAAATAAAATGAAACTAGATTCCAGGCCTGCTTTCTGTGTCCTTTCTCTCCTCGTCACAGCTTCTCCTGGAAAGGTAGAGAGGAGAGAATACAGTCCCCATGGATTGCTGCAGAGGCAGATCTTTGTTCAAAGCACAGTGCCAGCCTGATTTAGCCTGAGCCCCTGCCAAGCTCTAGTTGGACCAACTCCTGACCTTTCTCTTGCCTGGTTTCTCTGGAGACAAAGGTGAGCGAGAAGCTCTGTTGGAACCTCTTGCTGCTCCTCTTCCCCCTGTCGGTGATCAGTGGGGACAAGAAAGGCCTGGATGAAACATCCCTCCCCTGCCCTGTTCAACAGAGCAGCACTTTCAAAGCACACCTCAGCACATTGCCAGCTCTGCCGTGCCCAGGGCAGTGATTCCCATGGGCCTGACAGTCTCCAACGTGCTGTTGCAAAGAGCTCTGCATGTCCCATGCTGTGAGGAGGTGAATTACACACACAAAATGGGAGAAAATAGCCTTATTTAATTTATTCTTTTCACCTGCTGTCCCCGTGTGCTACCTCTAACAATAGGGAGTTTAAAAAATTCCTATGGAAATGGCTTAAATTGTTCTCAGCCCTGGAAGGAGGTTAAAAATCACAGCTGATGTGAAACAGAGAGTGAAAGCTCCAATCAAAGAATAATCCCCAGGTATGTAAAGCCATTAGAAACGTGAGTTAATGGCTCATTCCTGGGGCTGCTTGTACCCAAACCACGGGCTTTGTTGGTGTTACACTGAGCCAAATCTGAGAAACTTCTCTCACTGATGGGATATTTATGGGGGTGAAGAGTCCTCACCCAACCACTGGGCATTTTGCCACCTCCCTCTCCCCAGTAACATTCCCACACCAACAATCCCACAGCTATTTGCTAGAACACTGCTCTGGATGATCCCAATTTCTCACACCTGAGCAGGTGCACCTCGAATTATGAGTTGTGCCAAAACCAGCCATTGGCTCCCTTGGTCATCACCACCCTTTGGCTGTGGTTTGTTCTGCACACCAAGCCAAGAAAAAGCCACAGGGCTGGTTGTATTTAATCCAATGGAAAAATCCCTGCTTCCCAGGAGCACTGACTGCAACTGAGTGGGAAAACCTTGGTTGCCAACAGAGCAAGTGCATTCAGGGAGTTCTGTGCTGACTCTGCCACTCACTCTTCTCCAGTCTCTACTTCCTGGCCAGACTGGGCTCTGTTATTTTATTTCTTCAGCCCCATCTGTCCCATTTTTTCCTTTTTTCCACTGTTTCTACGCTATCGGTTGTTCCGGTGGCTCTGCCAGCACATCTCACGCAGCCGGTGCTGGCAGTGACCCAAGGTTTAAACACCACCAGTTGGACCCTTTTCCTTGCCCCTTTGGGATCACTGGGGCACGAGACAGGGATTTTTGGATGCGTCTCAGATTTAGACCCCTCCTCAAACTGCTGCTTTCCCATTCCAGGAGCCAAGTTCATCCCTGGGGCTGGAGCAGCATAACTTCATCTGGCCAGAGGGCACTGGGGGGGCTCGGGGCTACGTGGGTGCTTCGCAGTGAGGTTGGAGCCGTCCCTCCTCGGTTTTTTCCAGCAAAAGCAGACTGCAGTGGGCAAAACTCCCCAGGGGATGGAGGAATTGGGGTGGAAAGGGTCTGAGCATCAGGGCAAGGGGTGGTGAGCGAGGGAGCGACCACGTGTGTACGTGTCGGGGTTGGAAATCGCTGCTCCGCCGGAGGAGAGCGGGGAAAAGGGAGAGAGAAAATCAGCTCCAGCCGCGTTTTCCAAAAAGCCGGAGGGAGCGTTCCTGCTCGCCGGCGCTTCCAAGAAACGGAGAAAACCGGGGAGGAAAATTGCGGTGATTCATCGCGGGCAGATCGGAGGCAGGAAATGGGAGTTTGCCGCCTGCCCCGTGCCCGGTGTGGGCTCCGTGGGCTCGGGCTCGCCGGGGCCTGGCTGGTGGCGAGGGCCTGACGCCCACGGGTCGAGCATCCCTGCGCCACGGCCGGAGCTGCCGGAGGAGCCCCCGGCGAAGGAAAACCAACCAGCGAAGGCCGGGAGCCGGAGCACTGGGGGTTTTTCACCTGCGTTTCTCCGGAGCATCCAAGCGGGAGCTGCCCGTGAGCCGGGGGGGCCCAGCGGGCTGGGGGTCCCTGGGGATGCTCGGTGGCTGGGCATCACACAGGCGCGCGCACCCCAAATTTTGGGGTCAGCATCCCTCCCTTGGGGACCCCCAGGGTGGCCGGTGGGCTGGGGGCTCCACTGAGGAATGAAGCGTGGGAAAAAGGGGGCGGGGTTTGGGGGCTTCCTGTCCGCGGATTGGCTGGGGGAGGGGGGGAGACCCCCCAAATTGCGCCGGAAAGGAGAGGGGCAAACCTGAGCTTGGAACGGGGACGGTGGCACAGGAGGGACACCCCCAACACCCCACTAGGCTGCACCCGGGGCAGCCGGACCCCCCTTTCCCATGTGTTTGCGCGCAGGCGGCTGCGGCTCCGTGACACGAGTTGCGTCGGTCTCAGCCCGGCCGAGGGCTGTGGAGCACAAACCCCCTTTGGGTGTCTGGAGAGGGGCCGGGCGCATCGCTCGGTGGGTGCTCTGTCCAAAAAAGCACCCCCAAACCTGCTGCCCCCATCGCTGGTGTCTTGGGGATCACCCCTGAGGGGCAGCCGCGGGGGTCTCGGTGCTGCGTGGCTGGGGGGGAATGGGATGGAGCACCAGGAGCGGGGGCAGGATGGGGCTGGGAACCCTAAAATTCTTACCGGTTTAGGACGTGGGACTGCATGCGCACCTCGCTTAGGGGCTGGACCGTATGTTTAGGTTGCAGGGATTGCTTGGTGTCACGATGCCGGGACCATGGTGTCAGTCGGGGTTGGAACACGGGGACTTCCACCTTGGAGAAGGGATCAGGCTGTGGGGAGCCCTGAACGGCACCTGGGGTCACGGAGGGACAGGTCACAGGGGGCTGGGACATAGGGACCCTTGTGTTGGGTCTGGGATGGAGGGATCCTCATGTTAGGGTTGGGTCGGGACTTTGGGATCCTTTTATTCGGGACGGTATGGAAGGATCGTTGCGCCAGAGCCAGGACTTGGAGACATCTGCATTGGCGTCAGGACTTGGGGAGCTCCGCGCAGGGACTGGAAACGCGGGACAGTGAGGGCAGGTTGTGTCTGTCCCCTCCCTCCTCGCAGGGACGGTGACCAGGGGCCAGACCCAGGCTCCCAGTGCCTGCTCCTGCACCACCGCTCGGGGGGGCTCCGGATAATTCAGATGTGGCACCGGAGCTGCTTAAACCCACCCTGATCCAGCCTTCACCGCCAAACCCCCGCTGCCATGAAGAAGTCGTCCAACGGGCGGGGGCTGGACCCTGTGCCCCCCCAGCAGCGAGCCCGGGGTGTCACCAAGCCGGCAGAGGTGACTTACCCATGGCGGGGGGGGGGACACAGCCTGACATGAGGTTTAGGTGCAGCTGCATCCCTGTGACCCCCCAAACCATCACCTCAGGGGGGCCAGTTGCCTTGGGGGGCAGCAATCGCAGCATCATGGGGGGGTTGTTACTGACACGGGTGGGTTTTTGCCCCCCCCCAGTACGTGGGTTCCTTNGGCCATGGGTGCTGGGGGGCGGGTCAAGGGTGCTAGGGAGGTCATGGGTGTTGGGGAAACGTGTCATGGGGACTCGGGGAAGGGGGGCCAGAGGTGCTGGGGAGCAGAGTCAGA
>WEIV01022698.1:0-31855 GCA_013390005.1 Calyptomena viridis | reverse complement strand
TTATTAGGTAAAATTTGAATAGTGTATTTAACATACACTATTATATAGTGTATAAAAAGCAAAATAAAACAGAAAAAATGACTCAGCAAAGCCACTATTCTGTAAAAAAACCAGTAGAATTAACTCCTGCTGAATTTTGCCATGAAAGTATGTGGCATAACTGCAAAAAGATGCGATAATTGTATGGCAATTAATAGGATGCCAACTGAGTACACTTAATTTGTGAGGAAACCTCCTGTGCCTTGAAGTTTATAGCATATGCAACCCCTCCCCTCTTCCTAAGTAGTTAGAGTTAGCTTAGGGTTTTAGGCTTGGGGAGGGNTAGAGTTAGCTTAGGGTTTTAGGCTTGGGGAGGGGGGGGTGCCTTCAAAGCAAATGAATAAATTTTGAAAACAAATGTGATAACACCAACTGTTCAAAAGTTACAAAATTTTATGATCTGGATGTTCTATTTCTTCTCATTCTTTCCTGGTATTTGTAGCTCATGCTCAAATGTCAATACAGTGATTCATGTCATCCAGATATCTCTATCCTTCACTGTACCTGCAAATACAAATGTAGATTCAGACTCTTATTTCCTGTCTGGTATAAATATTTTCAGTGCTGAAGGATGGCCTTTCCAATTTTCTTGTGTTAGGCACACATTATCTTCCACATCCAGCTATATTCAGCACAAGCTCTCTAGGCATGCATTTATTGGTACAGCAAGAATGTAATGGAGTAGTTCACCTTTAGAGCTTTAATAAATATAATCAGTTACTAAGTAGTGTTTAAGTGGGTTTTACTCACCCTTAAAACTTTTTAAAAGGAGATAAAAGACATGCATAAATGCAACACTATTCAGAAAATGTTAATTTAAATTACTTCTTCGCTTAAAAATAATTTCTTAGAATTTTGTCAAGTACTTAATCAAAAGAACTTCAAGAAACATATTGAATTTTTCCTAAAAAATCCAAGTGTAATAATTTTGTTGGAAAATTTCATTTTGTTATTTAATTTAAGAGCTTGTTACTTAATGTAGTTTTNGTTACTTAATGTAGTTTTTGGTTTTACATATTTCATACCATGCCAGCAGCAGGTGTGGTCAATATGTGAAAGTAATTTCCAGTGACTTCATAAGGTGGCATGATGTCATAAATCATTCTTTTTATATTGTCTCAAAACTATTAGAAGCAATTTTTTAAGTGACAGAACAGTTTGACTTTTGTTAGACCGTTTTCCATTTCAGTTGTAATCATATAAATTCATATTGTAAGTCACTACAGCTGTCATGTAAAAATGTGACTTAACAGTTAAAACATTCTTCATTTTAGTTTAAAAAGACTAGCTAGTGATTTAAAATAAAAGATTATATCATTCTTAGTATGTTCTGTCATTTTTTACCAAGCCGGTTGTGATAAAGCCTATTGTCTGTGGTACATGTGGTTATTGCCTTGATATAAAAATTGCATGGCCTCATTAGACAAGCAATGTTGTAAATTAACCAGAGACAAAACTTCTAAAGATTCTTACAAGAAAATCTCCTGGCTTCAGGATCTATCAGAATGTTTCAAGTTTTCCTTGTAAAAAAGATTTGGAAGTTGATACTAGTCCATATGTATTAACAGGTCTGAATTTACAACTTCATTCAGAGAAAAAAAGAATCTAACAATACTGCTTTTACCCTTATTTTCTGAGAAAAAGTGTTTTACGTCTCCTCTGTGGGTGTTTCTGACCATCTGTCTTTCTGTGTGTTCACTCCCTTCCCACCAAGAAAAAACCCAAATCAAAACAAAACTATTTTGAACCCAGCAGCCTGTAGTAAACTATATTTAATAGAGTGCCAGAATCAAAAATGAGAAGATTCTGCAGGTTTGTTCAAAATAGGCAGCTGTGAAAAGAACATGCTTATAGGATACTACTGCCCAAAAGTTAGAGCATAAACTCACCCTTATTGGCCAGCTGATATTATAGAAATGACTACTGAGAGGTCATGAGTGCTCAACATCCAACAACAGTATCACTAAGTTTCTGCTTTTCTAGACAGAGTCCTACTTAAAACCTCAAATTCATTGATATTTGGGCTCAGATCGGTCCTCAAACTATTTGCTTTTTGTCCTGATTTGGTGCTGTTTATGATTGTGTGTCTTTCAACATGAAATGTTACCAGTTATCCCGAACTTACTGTCAATGTTCACTCTTACGGCTTTTGTCTTCTACCTGATCTTTACTGGAGATGTAGACGTCAATTATCAAAAAGCAGTTGTCTTGCCAAGATAACCTTGAAACATTCCCATATCCTTTCCCCATGGACATGCCTGCTGTTTTGATTAAGTTATTGATATTTACCTTGTTAGGTGACCTCTTAAGATGTTTGGTGTTATCTGAGCTGATAAGACATTTTTCCTGGGATATATTACAGAGTGTTCTGTTAACATCCTTTTCAAACTGAAATCAGACTGCATCTTTTTTATTTATGTTTTTTCTTTTCTTCCTCTCATGTGTTACATTAAGATGTGTACCAATATATGGACACCACTCTGGGCTATTGAAAATTTGTCTTCATTTGCACCATGTGCATTCTGAATCCTGTCCTCACTAGTTTTCTTTTGATTTCTTCCCCAACACAAATTAATTTTTTTTTTGATCTATTACTACTTAGCACTTCATTTCCTTTGTATTTTGCATGCAGTCTCCTAAATATCTCCTGAAGGTAAGAGACACGGTAACTTTATTGAGAACTATAATCTTTCAGCAATTACTTTTAGTGTTCAGAAGAGTGTTCTTAAGTCAGTGAGTGTTGGAAATGATCGTATGGAGCGAAGTCCAGGAAGTGTAGCACAGGTGCTGACAACAGCATTATCTGGTTTATACAAATGCCACCTGGTCAGAGCAGATGGTAAACTGCCACAAAGAAGTAAATGCTAAAATGTTGTTAATTCTCCATGCAAACAGGATGCTGGTTAATTTTCTTTAATTTTGTTGAGCTGTAATACAGCAACACAATCTGCTTGTTATTGGTAACTATAGTTATACTCATTCATAAATTCTGGTTTCATTTTGATAAGAACAGCTGTACTAACAATATAACTAAAATATACAAGAAGCAATATG
This sequence comes from Calyptomena viridis, assembly GCA_013390005.1. Lineage (NCBI taxonomy): Eukaryota > Metazoa > Chordata > Aves > Passeriformes > Eurylaimidae > Calyptomena > Calyptomena viridis. The sequence continues at coordinate 28,762 of WEIV01022698.1, read as the reverse complement.
TTCACTGTCCATGTATACCTTCTAAAAATAACTCTTCTGCAGTGCAGAAGAAGTGGTATTTGAAGCTATGGCAGTTCAGCAGAATAAGATTGCTGAGATTCTTGGCATCAAAATGGCAATTTGAAGTAATTAATAGTAACTGTAGCAGTAGAAAAGAATAGACTTATATGTTCTATGTTTACTTACTTTGTTTGCTACTTGTTATCCAACTCCATACATGAGCAAAATAAGGTAGCTCAATTTACATCCTGGCCATTACAAATATGATAACTCTTCTAATATATAAGTCCCATTGGAGTTCACTGTAGTGGCAATAAGAGGAATGCTTTTTAGAAGTCAGTTCCTAAGGTATTGCACCTTGATAGCTGCTTCATTGGCTGAGTGTTATACTACCACGAATCTAGAGTGCTCTTGTGGTATCAAAAAAAAAAAAAATCAGAATGCTTACAAATCTCTCTGAAATGAGCGTGTGTTCTGCATCTGTTAGAAGCTGGCCTTCCTACCTCTGATAAAGTACTCTGAAATACTCACACCTGAAAGAATGACTGTAACAAGAACTGCACCCAGCTTTCATGGGCAAGGTGGGGAGGGTCTGCAATGTTTCTGAAAGAGTTCTAACGTCAGAGTTTTGTCTTGCAGGTTGACACAATGGAGGTTATGCGGCATCCTGAGGAAACAACTAACATGAAGCGGCAAACTATGGCTTCCTATTTTAGGGTACAAAAATTAAATTGAAAATAAGTATTTTGATGATAAGAACAATAGATATATCCAAAATATTTGTGGGATTGTTAGATTAAAGGGAATAATAAGAGATTTTTTTTTATTCTGTTATGAGGCCTTTGTAGACTCATTTTCTTTTCCTTCTATCTTTTTATCCTGGTACTTGTATTTTTATAATTTCACTGAGTATGGTGATAACAGAATCTAGAGCCTAGATTATTTCCATGTAAAATGCTAGAGGTCTAGAACAGGCCTTGTTATTTTGTGCAAATAAAATAGCTGTTATTACTAAAGGCTTCATAATTTTTCACTAGCTTAGGCCTACATACCTTTAAAGATTAAGATTCGTCACTTATGCTAATAAGTAAAAACAATCCATCTTTTGGGATTGGTGTTACAAATCATATGGATTGTCATTTTATCAGTAGTAATCTTGTCTGAGGTTATGTATATTCTGCATGTGTGTTTAAATCAAACAGGCAAGGAAAAGGTGTTGAGAATGTCGGAACTGGAAGCTTAAAAATCAAGAAAGTGCCGGTCCGAGACTGCTGGTTAATGGTTTTTTCTTGTAGTCATTGCAGAGTTGAAAAGTTTTGAGAAGTTGTCCATTGGGCTATATTTGTACCATGCACAATAGGCAAGTTCAGAGTGTTGTGTCTTGACAGTGTGGGCCAAAGCTTCATGCCATGTAGGAATACCTGTCCTATTTTTCTTGTAAAATAGTGTAAGGAAGGGCAGAGAGGAAGCTGCAAATATCAGTTGTATAGGAAATGTAGAAAAATAGTGAAATGGGGGAGTGAGTGTGAAAGTACCCCATAATATGCATTCAACCTACAGCAAGGTGATCCCAGTGAGCTTGGAATTGTATGTGACTTTGAGGCACATATGGATATGTCAGATTGAGTATAGTTGTAATAAATGCTTATTGTACAGCAGGTTAATGAGGTGAATGTGGAGCAGAAGTATCAGTATTCAGAGTCATTGGAAACACTTATATATGCTCTTATCAAACTTCTTCATTTTAGTGTTAAATGCAGTGGAATAAATTGTTTCCCATGTCCAGGTGGATAGGAAAAGAAGTAATGGACCTTTGTTTCAGTAGGTAGATTTATGGTAGACGCTAAGAACATTATGAATAGTCGTGATAATGTAGCACTTCAGCAGATCTCTAGGGAGATTGTGCAGTTTATATTCTCAATGATTGTGAAAAATGAGTGTGACAGAGATGCGCCTGAAGTATTGCAGATACATCTAGTGTTCTCTGTGGGCAGAGCACTGAACTGATGACTTCTAACCCTTTCCCCATGATTTGCTGTGAATTTCAGTGATTGTTTCACAGTAAAGCCTGTTCTTCTGCTGGGGATATTGATCAGTCAAATGAGTCTACAGTAGAATTATAGTTAGGACAATTTTCAATTTTTTTTTTTTTTTTAGTATGGGCCTTCTTCAACTACAGAAATGTGGTATAAGGAGATATGAAGAGAAATGTGTAAGAAATAAGAATTAGAATAATTTTTTGTTTGTTGTTTTACAACTGAAAATTAGTACATTCCAGGTTTCAGCTGAAAGCTTAAAAATAACAAAAAGGCAATGCAGAGAAACATTACAGATTAAAATATAATTAAGCATTACATACTGTTTACAAATACATATCTCCTGCTTAAGTAATTATATTGCAGTTTTTTGTCAAGTGTTTGCATCTTTTTTTATTTTCCTCACTAGTATTCCCTCATGGACCTTTTATCCAAAATGGTTGTTGGACAGCCTCACTTTATCCGCTGCATTAAACCTAACGATGATCGAGAAGCACTGATGTTTTCTCATGAGAGAGTTCTGTTGCAGCTACGATACACTGGAATTCTGGAAACTGTCAAAATACGTCAAAAAGGGTATTCTCATCGTATCCTCTTTGAAGAGTTTGTGAAAAGGTAAGGCTTATGTAATAGGGCTGTTTTAAAACTCTATCTTACCATTCAGTAAGATAAGTCTATGTTTAAGTACTGATCGTTCTATAAACATGGTTTGTACATGTATGGTCTGAATCTCTGATGAGAGCAGGGACTATCAGAGATAAAGACTACAAGAGATATGTGATCTCTTATGGAGAACAGTCAATGTGAAATGAGCAGTGAACAGTAGTATTCAGTAGCAAGCCTGTCCCCATGGTTCCCTCAGTAGAGACAACAAGTGGAACTTATGCATCCTGCTCTGATAATACAAGGATTTTGGAAGGTCAGTGACCTTCAGCCATCATATGAAGAATGTGCACATGCTTAAGAATGAACTGATATAAAAGCTTCAGGTAGCTTCTGTAGTGTCATAGTCATTTATCTTGGAGATATCATGACTTATAATCAGATCTCTGTTCACCTGAACCCTTGTCAAAGCCACTATTACTGGCTTTAATGCATATTCTCAATCTCAAAAAGTTATAAATTTGATTTAGGAAATGCTACTGTCTTTATGATGGCGATATGTTTATACGATCATTATAGTTTTCTCTAGATTTAAAATGTGGTCTTGTGTAGTATTTACTGTTTTCCAGTGTGTAGGATTGATAATTTCACAATAATCAGAAGCAGAACTATTAATCAATCGTTTACTCAACAGTAGAAACAAGTAGTGAATGGCTAATTCAAGCATTTTCCAATATTTCTGAAGTGGAGGTTGCTCATCTGGACAGTATAGAATTAATCAATCTACTGAAGGCAAGTCATTCATATGATGCTATAGGGAAGAAGCTGATTATGACAAAGAAGAGACATAAACAGTTTCACAGTCCTTTCTAAAATCCAGGGACAGGGTAGATTGATGTGTGTAAATCAGTCACTTGGGCTTGGAAATCTGTGGTCCATGCATTGAGAGATCTTGAATCATAAACCAAGCCTTAATCAGTTAATTCTGAAAAATTATTAATTTTTCCAATATATAATATATTAGATCACCAAATGAATGTGTAATAGCAAGACACTAGAGATGATATATCCTGGGAAAGATAACTAATGTGTTTATTTGTCTATCAAGGCAATTTAATTTTCAGACACGGTCTCCCCCAAGTTTTTTGTGTTACATGAATAATTTTAATATAGTCACACCCTTCTAAAACATGTTTAACAGATTAATTTTTGTGATCATTAACGTATCTTTGCAACATCCTGAAGAGGCTGAAGGCAGAATTATTAAACTTAATTTTTATTCAATTTACAGATAGATGAATTGAGATTAACTCCACAGAAATTAGTGTATATTGAGACAAAATTAAGCCTCCTCTTATCAGGAGATCCTTTTCATTTAAAAATATGCTGAATTTGAATACAACCTTGAAAAGTAATGGTAATAAAAGAAGCATTGACTGTAGCTTTCCATTCCTGTAGATAAGGGCAAGTTGCATTTAATTGTCAATTACTCCCAAAGTTTTTAGTCGAACTGGATGTGATTCTTTCATAAAACCAAGTCAACACAAAAAGGGACAGTAGATTTAGCAATTTGCACAACAGCATAGAAGACTTTCTGAGTTCAGAATATAAATGGGGGTGACAGTGCTCATCTCATGAGTTTTTCATCTCATGCTTTTTTAAACAAATTCTATTCTGTTTTGCTCTTGAAAATAAAAATGAACAATACTGTACAAAGCTATAAATGGAGCAAGAAACATTTTTCTTGAACTTACAGCCATGACTAGTCAAGTGTTTTTAGGAACTAAGTAGTTGAATACATAAAAATGTTTAAGAAAACAGGTCAAATGCTAAACAGATTGGCACTTCTTTGTTCATAATCAAAAAGACATTAGGCAAGTATGAAGAAGAGTTTCAAAATGTCAGTAAATGTGAGGATATCAAAGATTTTCTAAGGCAGCAAGTTAATTGGTATTTTGATCCTTTTGAGCAACTGAACAACAAAATGGATGAGCCAGCACTTTTTCTCCCTTGATGTTATTAAACAAATAGGTGTGCTTCTTATCTGCCTGTTCAATAATGCTGTTTTGTAAACTCTTAGCAGGAAATATGAGGACAAAACAATCAAAGGCAGGGAACAGACCCATTCAGGGTTTATCAGGTGGGAGGTAAACAAAAGATAAAGCTCTGTCTAATGTTACTCTCTACTGTCTTCTGTTTTCATGTAGAACAGATTATTTCAGTATTGCAAACCTGAATGTAGTTTATTGGGTTAAAAAACAGATGGTGAGGAGAGGACTTAATTGTAACTTATTCACACAATGTTTCTTCAGCCAAGTGTAGAACCATCTGTTTTATGTATATAAATATACCTATTCGTTTTACTTAAAGTAGGAAAATGTAATCTGCAGTCCCTGTAAACACTGTATCCCTGTCAAGTCTTAGACGCTTTGTCTCTGCTGGCCCTGTCGTGCACCCCATGTCATCATCTGTCTGCCTTATATTTGCTGTGAAGCAACAGGGCCCCTTTTTCAGGCTGGAATTCCAGGTTTTGGATACAGGCTATTAACTAGATCAGGCAGATGTGCCTGGCATGTGGGGTGTGCGTGGTGACTGTGCACAGCACAGCAGCTAAGGGAGGTGTGCTTTTGGGTGGGGACCTGCACTGAAGGTGTGATGTGATGTACAGGTGTGTCCTCACCACATATCCTCCAGCCGTATACTCCTTTTGTGTGATGTGACATGTACTGTACAATGGCTTGAAAGATAAGGGACTTGGGAAGCTAATGGTGCTAAATGCACTTCAAGTGTGAAGTGCCTTCTAAGCACATAGGAATGTGTTGAGAACTATTGCACAAGTTTCATTTAAGGATTGTCTTTTTTCTTCCCTACCTGTTTATGTTATGCATTAGTTTTTTGCACTGCATTAGGATGCAGGATACACTTTTACTATAAGCATTACCTACTCCACAGTAGTCAGATGATGTTATTCAGATCATACACTCACAACAATACCATTCCTAATACTGTTATAGTGATCCCAGTGAGGCTGGTTCTGCTTTTTCAGTCTCACAGTGCAAATTTGCATGAAGTAACTGTTAGTACACCTGGTATACACTGTCTCAAAACCACCAGTGTTATATTTCTCATTACCATATAAAGCCTCAATGACCTTAATAAGTGACATATTGCATTGAGTGGACCTAAGAATAAAAACTGGTCAAACATTACAAAATCCTGTAAAACATACAGCCTCAGTAAGTGCTTTTTTCTAACACCAGAAGTTCAGTGGTGATAAGAAGGTGTGTTATGGAGAAGAGAGGAAAATTTTAGAAATAGAAAGTCTGCTAACCACTTGTGAATAGTATATGCACAGTGGACCAAATCCTGCCTTTCTGAGAGTATCTCTGTGATTGTGTTTATCTGATGATTTACAGCATAAATGTTAGGTATCAGTTAGGTGTCTGTTACTGAATTACTGAATATCATTTTTATTTCCATTTTTTCATTCATACACTCAATATAGAGTCAAATGTAACTATTTGTATGAATTCACATTTGGAATTTTCTGAAAGAAGATGAGGTATGACTAATACAAGATAGAAATTTTTGGAAGTTCTTTTATGGCTCTTTTAGTTCTAAAAAACTGAATTTTTTTAAACTTTTCAGCTTCTGCGCTAAGAAATGACAAACATTTTGTAATATTGAGAATCTTCCTACTGTTGCTAGTGGCCTGGCTAGAAAAGGATTTTGTCCTCTGGCACCTCTTGCTTTTCATGTATTATTATTCATTCAAGCTAGTATATTTTAATACAAAGATTTGTTTTAAAGAGAAAAAGGGTTAATCATTACTAGTTTGAGTTAATTATGTAGAATTGGTGCAGCCTTTAAGTCTGGAATGTGAATGGAACTTCAGTAAGAGACACTGCTGTAGTAGTTAAGGGTACTGTTCAAATGCTATTTGTTGAACAGTTTCACAGTTCACTCTTTAAAGAGTGGTGAGAAATTGAACCATTTGTTTATAATCAGATTATCTAAAACCATCAACACTACAATGCTTTGGCCCTAAACAGATAGTTAATGCATAGCATCATTCTAAAGTTTTCCATATCTTAGCATACTTGGATGATTTTAGCATGCATGTCCTAGCTTTGCAATTGTTGGTCTGAGGTTAAATTCAACTTTTAAGAAATATTGGTGCATTTACTAGTAAGTAGAGTTAATCCTATTTTAATGTATGTTTTTTTCTGAAATACTATTCATGTACATAAAGTATAGTATGTGGTGCAGAGTAAGAACCACTAGATAAGAGAGACAGAACTCCAGAGTTTGATCAAGTTTAAGAAATCAGTTCTTCTGAGAGGAAATTACTTTGCTCTTACTTAGCCTTACTGCTACTGAGAATGTGATTGTTCAAGTACTTTTAGGAAACATGTAGATGAGTGTGTGTTACATATGGGAAATTTTCAAGCAGGATATATAACCCAGGAAAACAATATATTTTTGCACAAATTATGTGCATGTTTATAAAATAGCACATGAAGGAACATAAATTTTATTTTTAGAAATAGAAGTAAAAGTATTGGTTTAACTTAGAAAAACACTGAAATATTCCTGACTACTGCATTTTGTGCTGAAATAACAAGTGCACGTATGCAAATGTCAAAATTTTCATGTCATCTGAAAGTGAATGTGGTATCTAGCTCTACTTTTTTGAAATTAAGTTTCTGGTTTCTTGGTTATACACTGCAAGTAGGGTTCACTCTGTGATCTCTGCACAGTAAACTCATATAAGTAGGACAGAGATGAAATTAGGCAAATAAATCAAAATGAACAGTTGCATATACCCCAAAGCTTTGGGTGTATTCTCAGATATTTTCTCTACCATTTCACCACGTACAATATTTGCACGTTTTTGCTGGATACATTAAGGTGAAATATTTTATCTTCCTCCAAAAATTTCCATAGAGTCTATTGCTGTACAAAGATTTTAAATTAAGTAAAACAGTTGGATGACCCTGTGTGGCACATGCTGTGCTGCCATAGTTATCCTGAGCACATCAAGTCAAACTACTTTAGGCACCTGTAGTTATGCAATTCAGTCATGAAAACAGACACCAGGTGGAAAACAAAGTGTTTGCCTAAGAAAAAAAACAAAAACATGTATTTGAGCTTTGAAACACAAATGTAGAAACCTTTTAAGGTGCAGAATGCACACTCCAAAAGTAGTTCTGGAGGAGAAATAATCAAAAATAAATTGCTAGTCTTGTATTGGTGGTCCTTATTTCTGACGAGTACAGTAATTTCTGCCTTATTTTTTATGATGTAGTTGAAACAGAGTAGGAAGTGTAGTTAACCAGTTACAGGTGTCTTCTGTGCAGTCAGATCAATCAAAACATTTAGAAAATCACCATTTGGAGGAAGTTTTTAATAAATATTGGGAGACAATGTTTACATACAGAAACTTTAGTTTTTCCTGTGGTTTGAAACTTCTTGTCATTCTGAATATCTTGCTTTCTTAGTCTACAGATAAATTTAAATTTATAAAAACATTTGTTAAAACATGATTTGAGAAGAAAAATTGCCATTGGTTGGTTGTTTTTCTGAGCACCAAAAGTAAATACATTCTAGATCATGAAAAAGAGCTAATGGAGAGGGTACTATGTTTGAAGGATACTGAAGTTTGTCATAAACAAAATCATATAGTCAGGCAGTTAAATTACACGGCTTAAAAATACTTCTTAGGTATTTGTCACAAATGAGAAATCAACTTTTCAGTGATTAGAATGTAATTGATGAAATAGATTAAAGAATTATGAGATCCCCCTTGAATATTTTATTGCATTATTGCTATCTAAAATCTGTTCCATGTTATTAAAATTCCTGACTACAACATACCATAAAAGATGCATGAACAAGCAGAAAATGGATATTTTCACTCACTTGAATTCTCCCTGCCTCCCTCCCTCCTAAACTGCTTAAGTTACATACATGTGTAAATAACATGGCTCCCTGAATGGGCTTTTGAAGCAAACATCAAGTTACTAGTAGTGTAACTCCTCTCATCTGTCTGTCGGCTATCTGTTGAAATTATATGCTGTCACAGTTTGTGATACATATATTTTAAATCTGAGTTTTATTCATGCAACTCAATGGCATTTTTCTTGTGAAAGCTGGCATCCTTAAGTTCAGTAATAAGGTGGAGGAAACATACTTTTTTCTTTTAAATACACCATTTTTCTCCATACCTACTGAATGGCATGACTCTTGGTATTTTGAAAGACTTGGCTGAAGAATTTGCAGTATCATGTTGTTGAGAAAATCACTGCATTAAAAATAACTCACTAATACATAATCTCCTATCGTTATTCAGAGTCAGCAATGTCTCCAGTTGGTGAATATCTATGTCTCTGCTCCAGGACTTACTCCTGTGCTTCTAACTTCAGATGTCATTTTGTTCCCCTTTGATCTTTATTGACTATTTTAGTGGTTCTTTTTCCGTTCTTGTGACAACTGGAGCTAATATCTAGAGATTAACTGGAGCTAATATTTGAAAATCATATTCTCCTGATTAAAAAAACGAAAAAGTCTTGCACAATTCCAAACTTTGCAATTGCTTGTCCATGTTTTCTTTAGCATGAGTTGAGATATTTTCTTGACTCTTATGTGGCTACACAGGAATCTGTCGTGGAGGTTCATTGATCAGATTCTTCTCTTCATGTGTTAAAGAACAGGGAGGCTGATGGCTCTTCCCCATGCTAATAATGAGTAGAATGGGTTTGCTCGGCCTGCCAGTTCCTCTCAATCACAATGTAAATAGAGTAGCATCTGTAGAAGTATAACTCAATACCAAGACAACACATGGCAGTTAATATATAAGAGCTGAGATGGACTTTGCTACCATCTAACAGTGTACTTGTGCTAAAATAACCTTAAATTTGTAAATTAACTGACACATATTCTTGCTGTTACTTAACATAATTGTTTGCAAGTAGGGTTACATAAATACTATAAAACTATTCTTCATTAATGCATAATGGCATTACAGGTAGGAAGGGATTGGTTCTTAATCCAGTTTGAACATGTTTGTATCCTTTTTCATTAACTATATTGTATTTCACGTGGTTGTTAGAGGCTATTCTTTGCAAAGGAACATGGACAAATAAAAGTCAATATTGTTTAGTGTGGGTCTGCTCCAAACCCCTAGAATTGATCTAAATCATTCCAATTAATTGTTTATTCGAGTCATGTATATGCTCAAATATCTATTTGTAACAGCTATGTCATGATTTATGAGAACTGAGTATAAGGGAGAATTTGGCCTATTAGTTCTAGAGATAGAGCTCTGAATTAGAGAAAAGCAGTGGAAGTACCTATTGATTGTCAATTTAATTCTTTTTTTGTCATTTGGTTTTGCAGGTATTATTACCTTGCATTCAAGGCACACGAGACTCCTCTTGGTAGCAGAGAAAACTGTCTTGCCATTTTGGAGAAATCTAAACTAGACAACTGGATTCTTGGGAAGACCAAGGTAGAGGGTGCTTACATTTTCTCAAGGATAGTATCCTTTTAGCAAAACATGTCTAATAGTGTTTTGAGAAGTACTGCAGAATGAACAAAAGAGCAAGGAGTTTGCTCCAGTTAGCCTCCTAGGTTACAGAGGTGCCTTCCCAAGCCAGTCAAGTTAGTGCTGCAGGAGGAGAGGTGCATTGCGTACCTCCCCAAAGCGCATTCTACACACAGCTGCCTTGATAAGGACAGTGCATCTGTCGGTGCCTGCTGTCGTAGTGCCTTCCTGAAGTTTCTCATGCTCTTATTAATGACTTGGCTGAAACTTCACACTCTGGCCCATCCTCTGAACCTGGTTGGTACATTATCCATTTGTGGAGTTTCAGGTGAGCTCCTTCTGGCTCCATCAAAAGCCTTTTTTCATGGTTTAAAATGGAACGAATGACTTCTGTAAAAAGGATGTTGGATAGTATTTTGAGTTGTTTTACAGCGCACAAAGGAAAAACAAGGGGAACTTTCCTGCCTGAGACCCAGATAAAATGTATGCAAGCATCTCTATGATTTGTCTTCCAAAGCAGAATGCTTTTAGACAGTATTATGTCAAAAACCAAATTCAACCTAGGATTTATCTTCCTCCTGCAGGAAAGGCTGTGTTTCAAAATTGTTGATATCTGAAGATATCCCCTTGGCCAGTTTTCTTTGTAAAGGGGGGTTAATATGGGGTTTATTTTGCAATGAGGTGATTATAATCAGTGGAATAATGAAATTGTGCAAGCACACCAAGAGCAATTAACTGATTCACATTGGTATGATATATACGGTCAGTATTTTGCTAGTTTTCTCAGCAATGATGCCCTAAAATAGCCTGCTGTAGGACTAATGAAAAGACAGAATACAATAGGTTATGTTACTTTCTGCTTGTAATACTGATATTTTTTTGATTTGTTGTTGTTCCGTTCCAGGTTTTTCTAAAGTATTACCATATAGAGCAGTTAAATTTGTTCCTTCGAGAAGTCATAGGGAGGGTGGTGGTCATGCAAGCCTATATTAAGGGATGGCTTGGAGCAAGAAGGTACAAGAAAGTCAAAGATAAAAGAGAAAATAGTGCTATTACTATACAGTCAGGTAAATGTTCACATTCCCTATTTCATTGAGTATCTTTGCATTTCAATCAGTTAAATTGTGTGTACATTGTTTATTCATCCATTATAGTTTATTATGAAATCAAAATGATTCGAGGTGCCTTCTCTCCAGCTAATTGATGCAAATGTTATTGATTTACTTCTAAGGTATCATTTTAGCATTTGGTAATGTCATTATTTGAATATTTTAGTGTTTTGGATGTGATGCCTGTGCACAAAATGAAAATATTTTTAGGTATGTCTATACTAATTGAAATGCAGTAGTGCATGGCCTTGCCCATGTCCCAGAATTCCAGATGGACTTGAGAGGCTGATTATCAGTACTTTATCAGGATTCCTTGTAGTGAATTTATGGAACTGCGTGAGCAGGGCTGATCGTGCACCTTTGTCTTTTGGGTTAGGACATTGGTGAGCACATGGGGACAATTAAAATTTGGATGAGTAGAGTTGTGTTTGAAGTTGTGGGGATGTGAATACTGCAGTCATGAACCCAAAGTTCAACATGTGAGTGGGTTGGGAAGAGGTATTGGGTTTGGGGGCCAGAGTAGGTGTGGCAGGAGGAAGGAAAGTTTCAGCACATCTCTGACTCTGTAGCACTTCCTTAAATAAATGTAATTTCCAGCACATGGTTTTGTATTTTTAGCCTGGAGAGGATATGAAGCTCGCAGGAAGTACAAGGAAATAAGGAACAGAAGAACCAGTGCTGCTATACATATTCAAGCAGGTAATTAAAACAGTATTTGAATTGCCAACACCTCTTTTTCTGCAGATGATTTTGTATGTCGATGTTTATAGCCAAAAAAATAACTACAGTCCAAACAAAAGCTATCAAAAGCATTACCTCTGATCATTTTGTCTTCAGCATTAAATGACATCAGGACAGGTGTCAGGCACTTTGGGTGTTTTCTAAGTGCTTCTCTGGAAGCAAAACATACTAATTAAAAACCATTGAGTTAATTCTCTAAGATTCTTCTGAGCACAGTCAGTGTGATCCAACTACGTGTAGAGCTGGTATGAAGCACTGTAGTGATTTGTCTAAAAGTGTGGATGAGAGGCACTCACTGGACATGGATTTCTCAGTCTTTGTATGGAGCCCTGGTCTTGGCAGGTTGCCAGGTTTTTGTTTTGACTGCTTGCTGAGTTTGCCAGCTTTGACCAATCTTCTGACACTCTGCCAGACTCCTATGCAGCCATATCAATATGAATTTGAATAAACTTTAAAGAGATTATTGGGGGAACAGGCCCATAGGGCTGTGTAGGTCTCTAGTAGAGAGCAGAGTACCATATGGCACAGAAATCTAAGAACCAATGCTGTGAACTCGATGGTGGTTTCAGATGCTGCCATTATGAAGCAGCCTCCATATGATGTGGTGTAATACACCTTTCCTGTACAACTTCAGGTTGAAAGACTGTAACTGACAAAAAATGAGTTGTAGCAAATGTGTTTACAGATAAACCAAGATACCACCTCTAGTCTACCAACTTCCTGTCCTACAATTCCTTACGCTTTGTCACCTCTTTATTCTGTATCTTACACTCGGAAGGCAATATGAAAAAGATGTGTTCTAATATTCTTTTACTTTGTTCACAAACCATTTCTAGTAAATTCATTCATTTTTCTGTAGTCTTAAGTTTGCTACTCTGAAATTAAGCATTGCTATTTTTCAGCAGAAAACAGAATACAGTTCTAGTTACAGAGAGGAACAGAATATCATTAGGATCAAATATAATATATAGCTTTGCTATTATCCTCTTACATAGAATCATGAGGCTCTAGGGTTAAATGCAGAATACTCTATTAAATGGAGAACTGTTAAGGAGGAATTTTTTCTGCCATTACAACAAGCACTGAAGCACTGCACAAGTACTCTCCTATTCTTCCTCTCTTTTGTGTTGTCATTTTCATTTGTTTTCACAATAGCATGGAAAGTAGATCTTAAAGTAACCCCTGCCACAATTTTCTGGAGTATTTGCTACGTTTACAAGTGTATACATACCTGGACTTTGATTACCTGAGTTAAAACAGCCTTTTGTTGAAAAAAACGAAAGTGAAACTGTTAACCCATCATAGTCCCACTGTAATCCACTCTTTAAGGTGAGAGTTATCTCAAGTGCAGTAGAAATCTGGTGTGTAGCAGTATCACTTGGAGACTGCAGGGAACATTCTGCCTTAGAGTTTTAACCAGAGAGATTTCTAGCTTTTCAGAGAAAGTAACCGTTCTGCTGTTAACACACATGAGAGACTCAGAGCTGTGTTGCTTCCTGCCATCTCTTAAATGCTGTGTTGAATGTGGCAGAGCAGAGCAGTGGGAGTGAATGTGGACTCTGTTGAGCACTCTGGACCTGATGCTAGAGTAATGTTGCTAGCATTCTTCCCACCAACACACACAGCATCTTCCCTTTGTAGTGATCTACATCTGCCCTGTTTCAGTGATCAGTCTGGGTGGGTGAGCATTAGGACTACAGACTTAAGAGTGACACAGTGCACCTTTGTATTAATTAGGCCCAGTGCTGTCTTTGGCGCTCTGGTAGGAAGGCGTATAATAATAATCCTCAACACATTTCTATCTGCCTTTGGAAACCTCTACCTAGGACTTCTTATTTGAAAATATTTCATGTGCACATTTTGTTTTCTCAATGTGCTAATTATTCTGTGTTTCAAATCAAAGCTTTTGCTTGCTAATTATGGCCATTTCCCAGGTTTTAAAATACGTGGACGGTCTGGGTGTTGTTTACATTACACTGTCCAAGTGCCTAGTGACATGGAGACAAAAACAACTCTATATTTCTCCCTTTCCTGCACATCTTATAGTATGAGTGTAGTTCAAGGCAGCTTTCTAGTAAACTGGAGTATGATTACCGTTGTATTTTTTTTTAATGAGCCATTTCAGGCAGTGAGATAAATTGTTTGCATTTGTCATCCAGACATTATCAAAACCATATAATTAAACTATATGTACTTCCCTCTCCTTTCCCTCCCCCCTGCCCCGCTCAAGCGGGCCTTGGAATTTAGGAAGCATTTGGCTTACATGTTTCTACAGAACAGCGCATATTGAAATTTGTTTTCCTTTCATCTCTTTCCCAATAAAAGCAGCCGCTCAGCTTATCCCTTTAGCTTCCTCAGAACTTCCTTTCAGAATTCCCGATCTATTACAGCACATTCACATACCAGAAACAAGATGCCTTTTCATGCTGTCAACCTTTTTCATCTGAAATGTAAATTAATTCTTGCTGGTACGCTTTGACAGAGATCAAAGTAGGGGTATTAACCTTATTGGGCCTTCTCCTCATCAGAATCAGTTCCAAAGACTGCAAGGGTAGTGTTAGGAGGCCAGTCTTCACTGTTATCTATGGCCCTCCTCCAGGCAGTCCTCTGTCTACAAGTCAGCATTTCAAAGGCACTGATTTCTTTTGTAAATGACCTTATCATTACTTTAAACTGTGTGAAAAATGATTTGCCTGAATAATTCTTGCAGGATTATCCTGCTCATTTTAATTGTGGGGGGACTTCATTCAGGTTCCAGGATATTGTTTAAGTGGTTTTGACAGCAAGTGATCATAGACTGATATAAAGGAGGAACACAGCTCCTGATTGGAAACCTCTTGACTTGTTCAGATTGTTCATTTCTTGCAAGTCAGTCTTTGAGGTAGGCTGCATTTGCATTTTAAAAATAAACAGATGCCTTTCAAATACATGAGCTGGTGGTCTGGAGATCTCTGTGGGCCCAGCAGTTCACTATCCATTGAAGAAATGTTGGAAGTAAAAACAAACGTAGAAAAAAACCAACTCGCACAGTATACATGAGGATACAATTCCTGAGTGTATTATATTACTAGAAAAAAAGTCATTATTTCAGATGAGGAAAACACCCTCACTAGGAAACAAAGTATTTGTGATTTAAATTAAGTGGGGAAGAAAAAGCTATCCTTCTTCAGCGTATCTACATCTCAGGTTCTCAGAATACACAGGGTACACAAGGTCTTTCCTCCTACTTCCAGTCACATTTTCTCAAACTGTGAAGGCTAGAAAATGCTAATTTTTTAACTCGGAGACGAATTGTAAAGAATAACTTTGTGTAAAGTGTTTGAGATGACAATTCTTTGCACTTCTGAGTACTTCTTTGTAATTGGGATTTATATTGTTTCGATTTACATATACATGAAAGGAAAAATATATTGTCAGATTTTTTTAAAAATTATTTTGCCAGATTCACAGCTGGTTTAAATCAGTGTATATCCACTGAATCATTTGACTGAAATGTTGCTTCACTAATTTACCTCACATGCAAGTCTCAGTGTTTATTTGGTTTAGAATAATGCATTAATTAGAATTTAAAACAACAGATAATACAATTATGAAAGTATGTTTTCTAGTTATGATAACACATATTTTCATGCAATGTGACTTGTCCCAAAAGACTTAAGGGAGGATTTTAATCTGGTTTTTTCATTTGTGAACTGACATTGCCAAAATGCCAAATGAGTGGTGCATGCAATTCACTTAGATCCGAGGTGACATCACTGAATTCATTTTAATTAGGCCCACTTTAGCCATCTGGAATATACTGTGCAGCTCTGGTCAGGACTGAGTTTAACTATGCTTCCAGAGGTGAAAGGCAAATGACTAATCCATTGAGCCACCATCTCCTCCTCCAACACGTGCTCACACACTCACCATATGTCATATTGTATTAGAAAATTCTTTATCAAGAACTCAAGATTTGGGCTCTTTTTCTTAAATAAAAAGCGATGGATGTTCAGAATGAAGCATCCCTTTGTAAATTGCTTTCTTTATGCAACTTCTGCCCGTGCAGTGTTGCTCACTATTTGCATATCTAACATGTGCTTCTGGCAAAATTGACTCCATTATAATAAAAAAAGGAGAGGGGCAGACAACAGCTGTAATTTACTATTTTACATTTATAATAAATGTAAGCTTTTAATAAAAGTGTTACCTTTGGGATATCAGCGGCAAAGATGTAATGTTGGCTTCAATAGATGACAAGGAAATATTTGTTGAAAATATATTTATCCCTGTTTTTATCCATCTATTTTATCACTATGCACATGTGTGTGTACGTGTACTCAGCTAATACCATTGTATAAATCAAAAAGTACATGAGTAAAATGTCCCAAAATCTTCTAAATACTATCGGTATATCTAAAATATTTTTTTAAATTTTTTCCTGAAAATGACAATGCCTAAGTAGCAGATCCAGTTTTACTTTTTGATATTTTTACATGATTTTTTATATATTTTGTATAATTGGTTTTCTTCCTTTTAACTACATTTTCAGTATAAAAAACATTGAAGATATATATGTGTTCTCCTAATATATTAATGTGCATTGTCCTGATATTGACAGAATTTCACAGTACTCTTCACTTTTTTTAATTTGACCAAGTCTCAAGATCAGAGACTGTGATTCATGGTAGTTGAAAACTCTGTGTCCAAGTGCTGATGTGCATCAGTGACGCCAGTCCTGATGGGAGCCTTGTCGAGTCTTTCTAAGTCACTGCTTGTTGCTGATAGTTACTGCTTATGTAGGAGAACTGATTACTTCCTTTCTCATAATGATTCTACTGGAGAACTTAAGACAAGAGTTGGGTTTTTTTCTGCAATTCAGGCATCACCCAATGTCCATCCAGAGTGAGAGGTGCAAGAGAGGATGTATTCATGAGACCCAGTAAAGCATGTGACTCTCCATCCCTTTTACTATTACTTAGAATTAATTTGGAGTGAATAATCAGGGGCTCTAATAATAATGGGCTCTAATTTCTCACATACTGTTAGTTAAGCTGCTCTTTTAACTAAAGCATTAACAAATTAAGAAAGTGATATGCTGTTCCTAGCAAATCAACTTCTAATTTCAAACTACCATGATACCTTCTCTTCAGTAAGCACAAGCTCTCACTTCTGAGTCCCTGTTATATGCTATGTTAGGTGATATTATAGAATAAAAATGTGTCTGTGTAGAAAAAGTCTGCTTAACATGATTTTTTTAATGTCAGAGTGAATCCTTCTACTGTTTTAAAGTACTACTTCATCTCCTTTCTTTATACTTCTCTCACAGACCTGTGATTATTTAGCTTTGATCTTTCTACATTGTGCTTCACAATTTGCTCTGTAACTATATATTTCCTGTGGGAATCATGAGGAAAATGCCTGGACTTTTCCTATCTGTAATTGTGCAATATTGTGTGTAATGTATATGCTTTGGTATTCAGACCTTAAAATGAAAGTTTATAACTGCAAGACACCAAATTTCAGACTCCCTGAGGTAAAGATATCCTTGGTTTGTTAGGTGCTGGAGCTGACAGAAAGGTCTCTTTGTGTGAGAAATGCTCAGTAGAAGAAGTAAAAATTCATTTCCTAACTTGTGGCACATCAGGCATTTAACACCAACTTGCTTACAGAAGTATTACAATTAAGTTCAGTTCCTGTATTGCTTTTCAGATCCTGTCATCTTTGGCCATATAAAGATCAGGGTTACAACTACTATTGCTGAAAAGTTTGGAATATAGATTGAATAAGGTGAAAATGAGGTGACAGCTGGTAATCATTCTTCTTCAATGATGCAGTGATTGTTCATGGAGCAGTAGCAACATGAGTCTGCTAATTTCACACTCTTTGAGCCAAGTGCTTAGTGTCAAAACCAGCACCAGTCAGTAATGCAAATTTCTGTGATGGAGCAGCTTCCCAGCCTCTCAGACTCCCCCAGTAGAATTCTCTGCATATGCATTTCTTTTGAAACACTATAGATCCAGTTAATAAATGTTGAAAAGATGCAGTCCTGCTAGTGCTTGATGAAGCTTCTGAGAGAGGGAAAAGTTTGTTTATCCTGTACTTCAGTTGTCCCAGGAGTCAAAAGTAGGAAAAAGCCATTTACCTGTCAGATTCAAGGTATTTTGGAAGAATGTTAGAAACCAGCTTGTGGAAAGGTTGTATTGAAGATGTTAATTTTGAAAACACATATGAAAGCAGAAGATAGGGTAAAAACTATGTTTGTTAAATCAGATATAGCAGGTTTTATGTAGTGAATGAGAGAAAGACCAAACTGGTTGTACTGACATTAATAAGAGTCTCTGGGAAAATGAAAAATAAGTTTTAAAAATAAAATCACAGCAGATATCAGGGTGGATTTTATAGACACACACATGCAAAGAACTACTAAAAGTTGAGAAACTACTAAGGATAAAACTGAAGTTTATCTTATTAGTTCATTTGTTTCAGTGCTTCTTTATAGTAGTCCATCAACTGACTGACACTCAGCATGTTTCAGCTGCAGAGAGGTGGCTGCTGGCCAGCTGTCTCTGCTGCTGCTATCGGAGTAGGCTCCGTGTCTGGTCAGTAGGGGATAGTTCAGGATTGGAAGCCTGATCACATGGGACAAATGAAAGCTTGCCTCATCTCTGCCAGACAAGCAGACTTTTCCAGTCTGATTATTAAGGGTGAAAGGTTCCTCAGCCTCATGATACCTGAGCTCTGTATTTGGTTCAACACCTCAGCAGGCCAGACTTCTGTCATGCCTTCTGTAAAGTGCATGGTTATTTTTTGTCATAACCTCTCACTAAAAGGCAATTTTTGTTGCTTCTTATCCCAGAAACCTCAGTGTTTTTATAAAATGAGAAGTGTGGGATACAGGGAAAACTTCTTAATCTTCTGATCAATTTCTCTGTTCTCTCAATTTATTCAGTATTTATCCTACCTTCTGATTTCCTTTTTTAATCTACAGTGTTATCATGACCCTAATCCTACATGAGGTTGCCCTAGACCTTATTTCTGTTCCTGTCCTACATTCCACGGTAATATGTAACCCTGGACCCCAGTGGGAGGGCTGCTCTTCTCCTTTGGGTAATAAGTCTTCAGACAGACTCTGGTTTTGCATGCATTTAGTGGGCTTAAAAGCTCTTCCTGGACAGGAAACTTTTTTTCCCCCCAAAATCATAAAATTCCCTGATCTTAGTTCCAATGTTCTTTTAATATTTTCTCACTGTTTAAGCTTCAGTCCTCCTGGACTAATAAACAGCTCCTTTCTCTCATAACCCTCAGTCTTCTTACTCCGCAACTGCTTGTTGTACACTGAAACAATAGCACTGATACTGTATTTACTTTCTTCATTATTCAATCCTTTCTTCCCTCAGGTATTTCTACTTAAAATAATTCTTGAAATAAACCCTACAAAAATAAAAAAATTGTGAGTTTAAGTGTCTATTGCAACACTTCATCCTTTGTCCTAAGTGTGCTGTATTAGTCTCTGATTTGTGCTGGAGCTTTGTTCCTAACTGTTCACAAGTGTCAAAAATTCAAGCAAGGTAAAACTGCAGAAATAATTATGTTATTTAGGTAGCCAAATCCAGAGACAGTTTGTGGAAATAAAGGATGTAGATATCTTCAAATGTTACTCATTTTCATTTTCTTTGCAGTTTCATCCCACTGTATGCTTCCTACTTAATTTAGTATTTTCAGTGATTGTTCTGCTCTTTTTTTTAGACAGGGTATAAATTCCAATCTCTATGAATTTTTCCTGACTATTTATGTGAGAGGTATTTTAAATGTTTTGTTATTGTTGCAGTTAATTGAAAGAATAGAAGACATTAATAATTTTTCTAGTTTTAATTGAATATATCTGTCCCTGGCTCGTCACCCCCTACCCCCCAATAAAAAATGGTAAAACTTCTGATTCTGTAAAATTCTAACTAGCTCAAATCAAGGAAGTTGTGACTAAAGTAGTTGTTTTGGGAGTGATTTTATACTATGTATTTTGATACATTCTGAGCTGGATTCCTATTTAAATTAGACACATTCTCATTTTGAGGCCTCTTTTCCTTGTTTGGACTGTACCAACTGGTCACTATAACAGTGAGAGTGTAAGGTCCTGTGGAATTTCCAGCTGTTAGCAACATTGTAGACATTTAAGCCACTCCTGTTCTTGTCCACTAATTCATTAAAAGTTGGGGACATTAAAAGCTGCAGAGACAGGTGCCAGTCTGAATTTCAGGCTCTGCAAAATTTTTCTGATTTATAACTACATTTTTTAGCTTTCAGGGGATATATTGTTCGTAAAAACTACACAAGATTGAAAAACAGCACTGGGTGTGTAGCTGATCCTCAGCTTACAAGCAGCTGTTCTACTTCTGCTTTTGGCTGTGAAGAAGACTGGTGAGTTGAATCCTTTGCTGTCTATTCTCTAACAAAAGTAATTTTCCACACAATGAGATCTGAAAGGAGCAGGTGTGTCATCATGATTCAGCCAGCTCTTAGAAAACCTGCTATATTCTGAGAATGAGCACCTGTAGGTTAGTCATCTCAGTGCTCTCCCAATAAGTGAAAAGGTACTCTTTGCCTTTGATTGCTGTCCTGTTTCTATACACTTCTTGTAAGTATCCAGAATACTGTAGACTGGGGACAAAATTGCAAGTGCTCACATTTCAGAATTGACTGCATCTTATTAAAGGTTCAAGAGTAGAAAGTTACCCTCCTGTGCCTGCAAAGCACCGTGCACACCAGCAATGAGGCAAGAAAAAGAGCTGTCAAAAGCAGATGGACAAATCACTGACAGAAAGCCTAGGAATACTGTAAACCTTAGGGGTACTCTCCTCATCGTAGAAAAAAGGCGTTTTATCCTTTAAGCAATGGATTTGCTCCAGATGAACCTCCCCCTGTATTTCCTTGGGTATGAGAGGCAAAAGGGATCTGTTACATATTACTCAACAACAGTGTTCTAGGACAGGTGGCTGTAGTTGCTGGGCTAATCCCTTTCATTAGCAAGTATCAGTGACTAAAAATTATGAGATTTCTCCTGCTTATACCATTCTGGAGAAGTTAACAGTTATTTGTTACTCTGTGTATGCTCGTAACATTGAGCTATGTTAACTTCCATGATAAGTTTGACACATGCTCTACAGCATTATTATGGGATTTTGTTCACATGTAACCACCTGCATTCTTGTAGGTTAATAGTGCTCCAGAATATCACCCTTACAGTATTCTGGTTTCAGCAAGAAAAATGTTCAGGCCATAGGACAAGGACTAACAGGATAAAGAACAAGCCCACTAAAATTTACCATCATAGCTCTGTTGTCGAGTTGCTCACTGGGTAATAAGTTTCCTGGTTTATGATACCCTTCGTATGCATGCAGCTCCTTCTGTCTCTTAATTCCTTAAGGAGTGTGTATATTGTGATCTCTTTAAAACTATTGATGATCTCATGGTCATTTGTTCTCCAGTAATGCGATTCCTGGTTTGGTTCTTGGTCCTGCTAGCTCAGTCAGTCCAGGAAAGCATCAACGAAGGGTAAAAAGGTTGCACGGAGACCCTCGTGGTGGACACATATGGTTTATTGATTCTCTGTTGCCGTGAGGCTCCAGAGGAGATCAAACCCCATGGGGGTCCACAACAGGATCTGACTCTGCTTCCTGTCTGCACAGGTTTATCAGGGGGTCCAGGTTTCTGGGAGGGGATTAGGGAATGGCCAATGGGAAGGGGAGGTGGGAGTGGTTTAGGGAGGGATGGGAGCGGTTTGGGGCAGGGTCCTGCCCTTAGGTCCGAGCAGGGGGGGGTTTGGGGCCATATGGGGGGGGAATGGGGGGGGGTAGGCTTACATTGGAAAGAGGATACAGTTCTAGAACAATCTAAAGCTAAGGTTTACAGAACCACATATTAAAACATATAAACATAGAAACAGATAAACAGAACACACAACACTCCAGTCTGCACTGAAGGTTGAAAGCAGAGCTAATAAGCTCTCTACTATCAGTTTTCTTTGGCATCTAGAATTATAATTATTTACAATGTAAATAGACTTTTTTATCTGGACTTGTTTGGAGGCACACAGCCTCTTTAAACTTTTTTCTTCATTTATTTCATGTTAGTTACTCAGGAATAGTTTTTTTCCCTTTTTGTATTCTCTAGAATTCCTTGTTACTCCACAAAAGTATTTTTCTGGATTCAATGCAACTTGCTTTATTGTACATCTTTTGAGACTCACAAAGGTTTTATGATTTGGTTACTATTGAGATGAATTTGGACTCCATGAAGCAGAATTATACAGACCTTTTAAGATATTTAGCCATCAATTTTACATTGAAATCAATGTCTAAATGTGTTTAGATATCTGACCTGAAGGTGCCCATGTAAGATACATTGGCCCTTCAGGTCTTGAACCTGATCTTGGTTGCTAGGC
The DNA here is from genome assembly GCA_013390005.1 of Calyptomena viridis. NCBI lineage: Eukaryota > Metazoa > Chordata > Aves > Passeriformes > Eurylaimidae > Calyptomena > Calyptomena viridis. The sequence goes on along the minus strand of WEIV01022698.1, from coordinate 6,307 downwards.
ACAATCAGGTAGATAAGTAAATTCTTCTCGGAGTTGGAAAACTGCCATTAGTGGTACCAGTTCTCACTTCAATCCAAACAACTTTTGCAGATTATTTGCCTATTCCCATAAATTTCTCAGCAATGCCCTCAGGTTCAATGGGATTTGAAAACGTTCAGCATTTCACAGGTAATGTTCAGAATTTTGGGACTAAATCAAGTAACTTAATTCGCATAAATCAAGCCTTACTTCTTCATGTAGCTGTTACTGGGCTGTTGTTTAAACACATGATTGTTCAGTCATACAGGAAATTTGTAGGAAACAGGAAGGCTGCTGAATAATTAGTGTAGATGGTTAAAAATGCTAACACAGTACCTGGTAATGTGACCATAGAGAAGACAGCCTGACTGTGGCTTCACATATTGTGGACCTGAAGTATATAATAATAAAATATTATTTTCTCTTAATTTTCTTTAATTTCTTTTATTTTTGTTTCTTTTTTTTCCTAGCTGGTAGTTTTGGAACTCAGAAAATCAGAAATAAGCTTAACGGTACTCAGGATCAGAAAGCAAAATGATACACAGTTGTGTTTTATGCAGAGGAATATAACTATACATTTAAATGTATGGCAATCTGCTGCTTTTTTAAAGATCTGTTCAAAAACTAAGTTACAGTGTTATATATAAAGCACTCAGTTTTACTAAGTAATGAATTTGAAAGTGCTCAGAACTTCAGAAAGTGTTCATTAATTTAAAAAAATTAATTCCTTGGAGGAAATTCCATCCCTGCACCTAGCTCATGCTCTTCAGTCAGTGAATGCAGGACATAAGCAAACTCAAGCTAATAAATTACATAGGATGCTAATTAAATGCACACATTTGTTCACTCAGCAGTATGTTAGTTTCTGCATTTATATGCTTGACTTGATAATCAGTATTAACTATGTTCAAATGCAAAGCTGATGTTCCGAGTAACTAAGGGTGCATTGAGAATTGGCAAATATCTCTGATAGGAATAGAAGTAGAAAATGTAAATGTTAGCCAGGAAGTGATTTTTTCTCATTGAAAAAATGTTTTTACATTTAGTTCCACCGAGCTGTGGAGGTACCCATGACTCGTACCAAAAAAAGGTCATGAGAGAAATTGTGCACCTGGGAGGCTGACACTAAGATTGGATTCTTCCCCAAAACTCAGTCTGTGTATGAGTCACTTGCCAAGTGTTTTCTCGGCATCATCAGTCACTGAGGGGAACCTGCAGGCCTGCATGGCATAAAGGAGCTGAATTACAATCAAACCCTTTCCCAAAGTGGCTCATTCAAAACTTAAGAAGGATATAGTTAATTAAAAGAGTCAAACCATGGTCAAGACATGGGCCAAACATGGTTTGAATGAGAAAACCTTTCTGAGCTCTTTTTTCAGCTCCGCTGAAGAGCAGATTTACCCTTCTGCATAGGGTCAAATAGGCAGCAGAGAAAGGAGGAGTGTGATGGGGTCTCCTCTCTCATGAGAAGAGCACAGACACCAGCCTCACTTAATGTCTGCCTCCATTTTAAAATTGATCATCACATGAAATCAAAGATGCTGCATTTTCCTATGGCATAGCTAAAATACCAAGTTAGTATTAGGGATCTTTTGAGCTAATTAGGAATAATTTCTGAAGAATGGAGAAGTAATTTTCTAAAACATCATGTGGTTCTGAACTTGTCAGATTGACGGATCTCTAGGGAATATATTTTTCACAATGTTCTTAGCAGGCTAATCTCGGTTTAGTGACTAAGGGCCTTAGTCTCTGCTGCCTTGTTCGTGGTCTTGTTCAGACAGATCTGTTGTCTTTAAATCCCCTTAGAATCTTGTGAAAGTATCTGCAACCTGCATGTTCCACCATCATCATCTTTTCCATTTCCCTCTCAAATAAAAATTATGTTAAATAATATCGATCTGATACTTACCCTGGAAAATAATTCCTATATTGTTCATTTTTTTCCTCTAGCTCACTAACTGCTAAATATCACAGTATAAGTTAGCCATATGTACATGATCAGTGCCCTTATGCTGTGTAATATAGCAGAAAACATTGTTTCTACATAGGGACTTTGTTACACATCAGTTATGCCTGTGACTATAACTGCGTATCAGTGAGTATCCCTTTCTTCTTGGTTTCCTTTGGACCTCTGTATGTTAAAGGCACATGTTAGAAGATAGCTGACATCAACAGCAGTTCACACTCTTGAGCTGAGTTCATTATGATTTTTCTCCTTACATCTTTCTCTTTTTAGCTATTTGGTTCATGTTCATGATTTGGTCAGCATAGCTACTCAGAAACTATTCTTGTTAGTAAAATTCTTGACATTCATATGAGCCTTAGGTAATCAAGATTGTATAATAGAGCCTGAACAAAACTACACAGGCACACCAACTTACATGTTTGGAAAGTTAGAGGCAGGGAATACTTATCAGCATTTGTCTGCTCTACAGGAAGTGTGCATTTGAAAGTCAAGTTCCAGAACTGAGTCCATTTCTGCTCATTAAGGCTTGACTGATGAAGCAGAATCTCATTACTAAATTTGTATCAGTACTAAGTGAGTGATGGTTGTTATGGTTTGACTCCGGCTAAATGTCAAGAGCACACACACAGCTCCAAAATTTCTCAGTGAGGAAAAAAAACCCTCCAACTTTTGTGATAAGGATTACAAGCAACTGTTTATTAACTACTTCACACAAGCAAAACAGGCTCTAACTTAGAATATTAAGTATTCAATACTACTACTACTAAAATCAGAGCTTAAGAGTTTAAGAGTGAGAAGTTTGATTAACACCAAGGTCAGGGGGAAGGAGAAAGATCTTAAAAGGGGCGGGGGGGGGGGAAGGTGTCTGTAACATCTATCAAACTTCTCACTCTCCTCTCTCTTAAGCCGCCATGATGCTCTGCCCAGCTTTTTTTCTTCTCCTTCTTAAATATGTTATCACAGAGGCATTGTTGCCTGACCTTGGCTAGCTTAGAGCAGAGAAAATTCCAGCAATTTCTTAAAGAAGCCTCTCTCCTAGCCCCCCCCAGCTAATAAAAAACTCAGGCTACTTAAAACCACAACAATGGTACAAGGGTTTAAGAGGGTAGGATTTGAATTCAAAGCAGTTATGTGAAATGTAATAAACCACAACATGAATGTCAGTCAGCAATGGCACCATGCTCCAAAGTTTATGTTGGGTATGAGCAGTGAGGATGCATACTACCTCACATGTGCATCATGGCATTTTCTCATCACTGTCAAGACCTCAGTTAGGGTGGTATATTAGACACTGCGCTTGAAGAAAATGAGCAAGTCACTTGGCAACAAAAATGATCATATGTCTCTATAAACCATGGTAAGGAAAGATCCATAAGGGAGATGGAAAACTAAGGGTCATGTGGTATCATTTCTCCAATCAGAAAGACTGATGTGAATCAGGCTACAACAAACTGTTCTCTGTTGAAAATCAGGCAAAAAATAATGGGCTTGCATTGCAGCACAAGAATGTTAGGTTAGACATCAAGAAAAACTTACTGATCATAGGCTGAGTTAAACCCTCTGTAGGTTACCTGGGAAGTTTTGACATCTCCATCAGTGTACATTTTATAAAGCTTAAACAAATTTATATATTAAAAAAAAAAGTAGTTGGCTGATTTTTCTTAAAATGGGTTTGGCTTAGATGATTTGTCAAATACAGAGTGACTTCCTGAACTGTAACATCTCTGTGCTGGTGGATTTGGCATTGTACACCAGACTCCTTTGTAGCATCATAGTGTTACCAGCTGTTGCTGCATTGGTGTGGAGAGTAAGTATAAAAATTGTTCTAGAGGAATTCTCCATGGGTCAGCTTTACTTGCATCAGCATTGTTGCTGTGCCTGAAAAACAAACAACGTTCATTTCTGAATGGTTTGCTACAGCTGGCCCATCGAAATAGCATGCAATGTGAATTAACCTACATGGGCACTGGTGGATTAGCACATAAACATAATATCCTGATATCACTGAGAGTAGAGATTTGACATGATTTCAGTCACATGAGCACAGGTCCATTTAGAAACTGGTATAATGTGAATTCAACTGTTCCCTATAAAAACTCTTCTATCTTTTGCTATGCGTTCTTTAACTTGATCTCACTAAAGTGAGATTCAGTCTGTCAGTCAATAAGAAAACTTTTCTTGGATTCTTTTGCTTAAAAGAGAAAGGAAAAAGTTACTATGTTGATGTACTTCTATTTTTCATGGAGGGCTGATCGAAAGGGTCGTATCTCCACATTTGAAGCCTTTTTTTTTCCAGAATCTTCAGAAGAATGCCATCACTTTGTGGTCATTTACTCCTTACACCTTTCCCAGATTGTTCCATATTTCCTCCCACTGTGATTTCTTGTATAAGTCATCTTTTGAATATGAATCTTCATTTCTTTCCACAAGAAAAGCTGGCATAAAGACATTTTGATTTCCTTTAATTGCTTCACTTCCCTATTTTTAATCACAGCAAACATTATGGTTATTGCTTCTGATGCAAATAGGAAGTCTGCAATCCCTGTGGCATGCAGTAGATCATAGTGGGCCTAATTCTGATGTCATGTGAGGTTCTAATTACTTTACAGTTTGTAAGTTCAAATAATTACTCAAGATTTTTAAAAGTGTAAATGGAAATATGGGCACAATTTTCCAGTGTCATCTGGGTTCTTTTCCTCCTTCCCATCTCTTTGGAATTTTTAATCTACCCATGCTGGAAGGATTAAATTTGTTCTATTCTGTAATATATTACTTCTGCAAAAATTATCTGGTTTTAGTAGAATACCTAGGAGTCTTTCTAACATTTTTAAAACCATTAAAATAACACAAGTCCAAATTTCATTACATAATGGCCAGAATAATTCCAAACCATAAATTAATCTCTGCTATTAGTTTTATGGTGCTATGATTCAACCTCTTTCAGTACTAAAGATAATGAGGCTATACACTATACAGATGTGTAGACAGACCTTAAGAATCAATGTTTCTCTTTTTTTTTTCAATGTTTATTGCTAAGTGATTGATTTCTAGACAGTCTGTATGTGAAGACTGAAGCGTATTATAACTCAGTAGCTGAACAGTCAGCAGCAAATTGTTGAATTACCTTACTGGAACCAAGCACATGCACTTGATCTCTTGCATCCTGCCTAGGTAAGTGTGCTGACTGGATCTCAACTGTCTGACCCAAACACTGCTTTCCTGGAAATGTGGAAAATAAAAATCCTTGGAAACCATAGGACAAGCAGTTTCTTCAAAGATAGCTGAAAACACCCTGCCTCAGATACCACGTTCGAAAATGTTAGCTATCAACACTGATTGACTTAGATGAATTAACTACTGCTGAGCTGCCCTCCTGCTGTCAAGCATTGGAACAGGCTGTCGAGGGAAGTGGTGGAGTCACCATCCCTGGAACTGTGCAAGAAATGACTGGACCTGGAACTTAGTGCTGTGGTTTATTTGACAAGGAGGTGTTTGGTCAAAGGTTGGCCTCTTAGAGGTCTTTTCAAACCTTAATGATTCCATGATTCTGCTACTGCATTTTCCATATTGCATACTAGCCAAATTTTCAGAATAGCTCAGCAACTGATTCCAAGGCGCTCAGCATTTACAGTTGATACCATGTTATCAGAAGTGTTCCCTGCCGGTTTGACATTGTGTTGGGTTGACCTTGGCTGGCTGCCAGGTGCCCACCAAGCCGTTTTGTCATTCTCCCTTCTTAACAGGACAGAGGAAGGAAAATGCAGAGAAAAGCTCACAAGTAACAGCTAGTAATCAAGTACATACTTATATTCTGTGGAAGGGTAAGGTATCTTGCAGCAAATACAACCCGATGTAGGATTGTTAAATCAGAAACACAGCATCACTGGGGTCCTGACAGAGAGTCAGAGTCAAAGGCCTTCAGAATTCCAGAGGTTGATTTTTTCCTGGCTTAAGCAGGATGAAAAGCAGGGTGCTGATATTTACCTTCATGCTTTAAACATTTATACAAGGTTCTAGTCCTGGCAAAGTTCTGGATTTTTTTTATAATAGAAGACAAAGATTATTTGAAGTGACAGGTTTAGATCCAGATCCAATACACCCCAAAATCTGAATATTTCAATTTATATGATGATTCAGTCTGATTTTGGCACTGTAGGCCATTTGCAACATATCAATCCAACAGCAGATATTGGTTTTGACATCTACCACAATGATACTTGAGGATTATTCATAATTTTTAGCTTTTATTGAGTTAATTTTGTGCAATATTGGGAATTTTGTGGAAAAGTAGCAAGTTATCTAACTAATCACTATAAATATATA
>WEIV01022697.1:8481-21957 GCA_013390005.1 Calyptomena viridis | reverse complement strand
AAATTATTCTATGATCTAGTGAAATTTGTTAAATGAAGTGTCGGTAGCATTCTGTTACCAGAGGCTGCTTGGGCACTGGGCTGTTTGGTAAATTTAAGCAGGAGGCTGCTTGTGAGCTAAGAGGCTCAGAGGAGCTGTTTGGAAAAACACTGCTCCTGAGCAACCAGTTGTTGGCTTTCTTTTGCATGTGCAGTGGCTGAAAGGTAGATAAGCTGTTGTGAAGATGGAGGAAACAGAGCATTTGGGGAGATAAAGTGAAAAAGTGAGAAAGGTAGTCTAGGCAGGACTGTACCAAAAGTGTTACAGTCTAGTAGGGGGCTTGCACTAAAAGCGAGCACTCTGTCTTATTTGGTTGCAGTCTCTACCATTATGTTGTTCGGTTTGTTTTTTTTTTTTTTTTTTTTTTGTAACTGAACTGTGGGTGTGAACAGGATTCTTTAATATATGGGAAGACCCTTTCCAACCTGAGTCAGATGTTACCATCCTTTCTCCAGAGAAGATCATTGTATTCTCACCTCAGCAGTCTACAAGAGCATGAGGTAAGAAGCTTTTTTTTCACTCTGAATAAATTACATGTTTTGAAAGTCAGCTTTGGTTAAATTTGCCATTTCCTATCTTCTGTTGTGCAGCAACTTGCTGCAAAGAAAGTGTTTGTGACACAGGAGGCATGAGACCACCTAGCAGGAGCACGTAATATAGTCCTCATTCTACTTTAATGCTTTTTTAATAATCTCTCAAGGCCCAGTTCTGATCTATGACCCAGAGCTGCCAAGATTGGCATAATGTTGGTGTTTGAGAAGAGGAGATTTATACTTAGAATTCTTCTTCTGTTGAGATTTTTGCAGTCTCCCTTAAAGTGACTTAAGGTTGCTATGTGTGTCTAGAAGAGGGGAGCATAAATTTAAAACGAAGTTAAGCTTTGATTTTGGGAAAATAAGTAGGCTTGGTTGATTCAGCCTTATTCATGTGTAAACACCTGAAATCATGCAACTTATTCAGGAAAGATGTTGTATTTACTCTGTATCCTGCGTTGTGGAGGGATATGATTAACTTAAGGGTCTTTCCCTGTTTCCCACTCCATGTTCAAGTCTGCCTGATTCAAGCGTAAGAGATTTGAAAGTAGCATTTCAAACCTTGCTCCACTAAATTTTTTTGTGAGGAAGCTCTAATGTGAGTATTGCTTCATAAATGTAGTACTGTCTGTAAGAGCTAAAGTTCATGAGGTTCTTCTTGCATATACTTTTGCTCATGTGTCATAAATTTAAATCCTGGCAGTTAGCTAAGGGTGTTGCAAACAAAACTTTGATATCTGCATATCTTACCATTTTCCTTGGTGGTTAAATCCATACTTCGTGCTTGTGTTCAAGTCTACAAAGGTTATAGTAGTGCATGTGTGCTTGAAGTCAAGATTGCTTCTTTCAAATTCTATCCAGGTAAATCCATTTCAGCCAAATTTTTTAGCTGAGGCATTTGGAATCCTTCCCTTATACAGCCTCATTTGATTCTGCAAATGTCTCTGTAAGGATACTGACAGATGAGTTTCTGGTTAAGAGCTAAATGGAAATGAAGATGTTCTTAAGACAATCCTTATGTTGGAGTAGTTCTGGTATTGAAAACTTTGAGAGCATTAGATCAAAGTGGGAAGAACAGGGATGTGACAACACATAATTATGTTTGTTTGAGTTTTTTTGAACACAGACACTTCCTTAGATTTCTCTCTGTGGGAGAAATGTAGATATTTAGCATGTATCCTTATTGAAGGTAAAGCAGCATGGTTTTACTGAAGTCGGACTGATACTGCCTCTATAGGATCTGTCTTTAAGCTTTAAGTCTTTCATCACTCTGCAGAGTAAAACAGGTGTTCTTTCCCCTAAAAGGCATTGAGTTCTCTGGGGAGCTTCAGTGATGAGGAAAGAGAAATCTTTCCATTTAAATAACTATAATTTATATGGATGATAATATGCTGAATTCTATAACCTCTTCCATCTCTCAGAGGGATCTTAATACATCCTTGAGTTTTGGGACACTGTTTCATCTAGATGTAGTAGATGGATGTAGATGTCATGGGGTCTTTAATTTTCACTCTTTAGATTCGTTCCCCTTCTTTCTGATTAATTTCTCTATAGGGTGTCTGCCTTTTACATCATGGCAAATGGAGTGCCGGGGAGAGGGAAATGTAATGTTTTATTAGTAGCCTCTGTTTAGTGTAACTGTGCTAGTCCTGTGAACTAAATATGCTATTAAATGTAATTCCCCTGAGATGAACAGACTTGGTGATACTGGGAGAGCTGTAGAAGAACATGGACAAAGCTTGAAAAGCTAAATCTATTCTGTACCTTTTTTCTAAGCTTGACCCAGATGTCTTTTCTGTTAATCTCAAATTTTTCTTTCTTGTAGAAAAGGAAAGATTCCAGTATATAGTATGTATTTGACAGTTGATTGAATGAAAAGGTTGAAGCCAAAGTGTGATATGTACTGCAGCAGCCTGGCGAACATATCAAAAAGAGGCTGAAATCAACATAGTGTATTAGGAGCCCATATGCACTAGGTGTATTCTCTTATTAAGCAAGTTTTTAAATAAGTCTGTTGGTGCACAGAACTGAAGGAATTGTGGCGTCAAAGCCAACATCCCTCCATTATGTCTTTGCTTTTGCATCTTTAATTCTGTAAGACTAAGTAAGATCCATATTGCTGCTTCTGTAGGTTGTAGGTCACTGTTTCCCCCCCAGTTAGCGTGAGGTGGGGTGGTGGCACTGCTGCTGAAGCACACAGGCATGAACACTTATCCTGTAGCTTCTCTCCTCTGTGAGAGGTTGGTTGAGCCCCCATCAGCATTTACAAGTTTTTCCACAAAGCCTTCCCTGTATTTACTTGTGTGTCCCAATGCCTCTGGTGCCATGAAGGAGAAGCTGCACAATCCCAGAGGATCATAGGGCCATCCATATGGAACTGATAGGCATGAGCAGTAAGTTTTGGTGTGAAGTTACAGTGCACTAGCACAAACTTGCCCACATTCTTGGGGTTCCTCGACGTGAAGTCATTTTATACTTTGAAAGGATAGGTGGAATAAGCTGCTTTGTGTACCTGCACTGGAGGTGGTGTGTAATCTCCTTGGATTAACCTGTGCTTTAGCTCCTATTGTCTAAGACTAAGCAGTTGGCAATTATGGGAGGAATTATTTTCCCTTCTCACATATTAAAAACAACATCACTGCACAAACAGTACTTGCTTGTTCTGTGTGTGGCTGGGTTACTTTGAAGCTTTCTATATTTATCGAATGTGTCTTACTCCTGTTTAATTAGTTTTACCCACTTGTACTAAGGATGAACCTAGAGATACTTGGAAGTGTGCCAGACACAAAACAAAAGGTGTATGGGAAAGAAGTGACTTCAGATCTCCCAAGTATCAATCTGGTGCTTAGCTGTTAAGCTGCCTTTCTTTTCATTACTATAAAGAACACTTTAAGTCTGCACAGACTATTTAAGGGATCTGAGGGCAAGACACTTGGTTTCTCAATCTCTGTTTACTTCTGCAGTGGTACAGTAGTTGCAACTAACTGGAATATTATGAAGCTTAGGGTGATTAATAAACCTCCTTGAGAAACCCAGATGCAATATACCATAGAATGATGTAACAATGGTTTCTTTACTGATAAAAGTGATTACTTCTCATGTATAATTAGACTCTAAATTTTTGTACCAGTACCAGCAGAGTTCATTGCCCAGAGACCTTCCTGCTTCATAACCCAACAATTTGAATGCTATATTAACAAGCCAAATTCATATTAACCAGAAGTATAATCAAGGAATGAACACATTCTAAGTCACATGTAAAAAAGTGTTTTTAAAAGAAGGTAGCATTCTAATAAGTAGTGATTTCTCTAGTGTCCCTTTTCTAGTTAGAAGGGGAAAATAAGGCATACAACTGCAGTTTCCAATTGAAATTTTAATATTTAGGTTCTACATGAGATATTGGATCTACATGAATGACCTTTTAATGCATACCTAGCTTGTCATGACAAAGGTTCCACTAAAACACCGTATCCTGCTCCAATTGGTGACTTTAACACCATGGCTTCCACTGATCTCTGCTTTCCCCAAACAGCCTGCTGTAGTGGTATTGTGGTCTGTAGGGAAGAAATTAATCAGTCAGTACAGTTCTACTACAAAAAGGCCTGATTCTTGAACAGCGCTTTGCTGGGGTTGTTACAGGCACTCTGCAGAACAATTGATGACATGCAGAGGCATCTGTGGTCACTGACACCTCCACTACTAGTTTTTTGCCATTCATCTTTCTTTCATCCTTGGAAGTTTTTTGTCTGCATTCACTGTCTCAGCCCTTGAAGCAAAAAGTCAGGAAAAACTTCTTGGGAAGTTCTTTCTTCTCACATGTTGACATTTCTTTCTCAGTTTATACTTGCATTTCTTCGCCCCTCATACATCCGCTTCAGTGTTCACAGAACTCACTTCTGATTTATTGTTGATGTTCCTCCTGAAAAGGCAGCAGGAACTCCTGTCCTTGATGCTTGACTTCTAATACCTTTAGAATTGAGTTTAAGAGATGAGTGCACCTTCTCCTGGAACCAAACTTCTGTGTTGTTGTCTTGAGTGAGGAATTGATTAATCTTCTCAATAGCTTTGCCTGTGACAACACCTGTGCAGGAAATGCACATGTCCCTTTGCTGTGGTTGAGACATGGTTACTCCTGCAGCATGTTTAAGGGTGATACAGGGGTATCATCCCTAGTCAACTGAGTCATGGTCTAAGGGACCAGATTCTGTCTACAGGGCCATAGATTGGAACAACCTGTGGCACAAGTTTGGACAGTAATCTGGAGCCACGCTTAGTATCTGTGTGCTTTGCAATACCACCTCCTGACACATTGTCCAGGGAGTGCTTGTTTCACGTGGGAATACCCACTCTGTTTGGGAGAATTTGACCCTTAGTTCTTTCACATCCATCATTAAAACCACGAGATCATGGACTTCTTAATTAGCCCTGTTGTAACAACATAAGGGACACAAGTTACCAGGTTTAACCAGAGCGGGTTTGCAGTGGTGACCTGTTTGAGTAGGTCATGAATTGTTCTGTGGTGGTGGCCTCTGCTGCCAAACAGCTTTGTGGCACCTGGAAACAACAGTGGACACTCATTGTGGGCCACAACTTCATCCAGTTAGAGTGTGTGGTTTTCCTGCTCAAAAGTATTTAAACGAGATATATCTCTCAATGAAGAAACTGATGGTGTCACCTTTGCTATCCAGCACTTGAGTAATGTTGACTGAAAATAAGGCAAGTTGAGACTGGGGAATGGACACAATACATGTTTTATGTAAAAAAAAGTCAAACCACAAACAAAAACCCAAAAACCTCCACTACATTCTTTGCATATATGTGTCCTTTTTCTTGAAGTCCAAATTAGTGAAATGAGTATCATTTAGTAACAAATGCAATAAAATTCTACTGACTTGTGAGCGTGTTTCTGATGACAGGCAGAAAGGTTAAAGCTGGTAAACTTGTTTTAAAAGCATGCTTTTAGATCACAGGCCTCTGAAAATGAGTGTTGGGTGCTTAGAGGAGCTTTATGAGCATGCTTTTTGTTAAATAGCTGCTCTGATCTTGCTTATTCAGTCTTTAAATTAATGTGTAAGGGATGCCCATAAGCAACCAGCAGCTGAATTGACTGTGATTAGATGGATTATTACTATTACTCAGCCCAACAAGTTGCTATATGTTTTGTGTACTCAAGCAAATTTTGCTGTGCAGGCAAGTGGAATGATATGCACACGGGCTATAATAAAATCCCTCAAAATATCCCAGGATTAGGCCAACAGATTTATTGAGTTGAAATAGAAAGGATTTGCCTGGGTTTCTAAATTAGAGGCATTCTGGCATTTATATACACAAATAGCCTCTATCTCAAAATACTTTGTTTCAAGCAAGCATCAACTCAGTTGCTCATTTTCTCCCCTTGCTAGGAAATAGGAGTTGGTTTATCAGAGTATCAAACTGGTTAAAAGGACATTATCTGCTGTAGGGGCTCATTTAAAGAGGTCTGGAGCTTCCACTGGGTTGCAGTGTTTGGTTGAATTCATTTCACAGTAAAAATCCAATCTCTTGGTTTTAAAATTCAACTCTTTCTCTTAGGGTGAAATAACTAGGAAGTCCTTAAAGTTTTGAAGCCATGCAAATCGCAGAATGTTGTGTGGATCCCTGGTGATAAAGTAACCCTGGAGGATCTGCATCATATGTTGAAGAAAAGGCTTGGCAATATGGACTGTGAGCCAAGTCCCACAACCAGGCACTTCCTGTGGCTGACTGATCTGGGCTCTGAGCCCATGCTCTCCTTAGGAAGGACTGGGTGTTGTTGCTGATGGCCTGGGTTGAAGCGTGCTCTGACCTTCCTGAGTTAGACAGTCACCCAAAGGATGGCCAAGGTAAGATGGCAAGCCCTTCTTACTTCTGTAATTCCTGGAGAGCTCTGGAACTCAGGTTGAGGAAGGAGCCAAGTGCTTTGAGGATGGTGGGTAAACCTGGCTTTGAAAAAGAGTTTAGACATATGGATTTGTCAGCTGAAATACAGTGATTGTATTACCAACTAGGGAATCAGAGGAGTAAGACTGGGAATAAACTGTGAATGAGGGGAGCTGGGAGGTCCTGTTGACTTCATATCCAGTTCCTTTCTAGACTTTTGGGTTGGATGGAAATTTCTAGACCTTATTCTGATATACAGAATTAATTTCAATAGCTGACTCGATTTTTTTAGATACCGATTTATCGTTCATTGTCTAGGAGAAAACAGATAATTGACGTTCTTACTGCAGGACTGGAAATGGCCATTAATACAAATTACTGTTTCATAATTTCCAGGTGTTCTTTGGGGAAACTTTGGCAGGAAATTCAGTCTATGAGTCAAATAGTTATAACACAAAGAGTATTATTTCAATCAAGTGACCTTCTTCAGAAATAAACTATAAAAATGGTGAAGAATTTTTTATTTCTTCTTTAAGCTGTTCAAGAAAGCATTTAATCATTTTAAGGCTCACTGACTGGAATGTGTCTCACACATGTTAAAGTGTTTTGTTGACTAGAGGCGTATTTCCAGTGAGAGGCAAGGGCTCATGGACTATGTGCCTTCTTCCACAGGTCACCTGTTTGGTCCATATTTGTATTTGCTACTACAATACTGTTCTCTTTCAAATTTTTTTTATTGGTGTTGTGTTGGAGCCTGATGGGCTACTGCTCTGACTGCTGGGTTTGGGAGGAGAAGGAAATTATTGTAGCCTACACAGCAGCACTTTCCCTAATCTCCCTGAGTCTGAGAGAATGTATTTCTGATGGCAGTTTGTTGGACAGGTGATAGCTGGGGATCAAGAAGGCATAAATTATGTGAAAACACAATAGCAATACACGGATGTTGTGGTATATTTGTACAGCTTCGTAGTGAAGCTGGATCACATTATTATTAAAGTGGCATCTGCTGAATGTGGAAAGGAGGCCACCAGTGTCATGGTGATTTTTGTCCTTTTGCAGTGATTTCTGAACATCTTACAGAGGAAATTAAGATATGGTCTGTATGTTTCTAGTCCTGTACATCCCCTGCAGAGTTGTTTGTTTTCACATTATGCTGCCCTTTGGAAGGCCCTTGCTGCTCAGGCCTCCCTGCTCTATTGTGAGCAGCCCCAAAGAAGTGTTTATAATCAAAATAGGGCAGGCAGAGAAATGGTGGGAGGTGAAAGACATGGAAAAACATGGCTCAGGCTTCTTGGCACATAGATAATGGAGTGCCTCCTGCACAAGCTCTTTCCTGCCTATTTCAAATGCACATTCCACTGCATGCTGCATAAATGTGAAACCAAAGTCTAGGCAAAAGCTTCAGACTTATTGGCCCTAAAGAATGTGCAAGTTGAAAGTAGGACTTTCTTGCTTGACTTTTTTATCCTTTGATACCCTATTGTGCTTTGCCATGTTGACAAAGATACTGAGCTGAAATAAAGACAAGAAATGGCACTTGTGTAACCTGAAGAATATCCATGGAATGGGTAAAACCTAGCTAAGTGGGTCCAATGTCTAAGTTAATATTCAATCACCTTTTTAAAGCTTCCAGATCAATGTATTTTAATCATATTGCATGCTATCAGTCAAGTGTAAAAACAAACTTCCTTTTTAAAAGATTAATTTACTTCATTTGCAAAAACCATACACTTAATGTGTAGGAATTTTGATTTTTTTGAGAGCTCTTTGAATGTTCATTGAAGTAAGATTTCTATTTATAATTTCTACTTATATTACATTAGAGTTGACAGAGGGGGAAAAATGAATAGCCATCTGCTAATCAGTTTATTTCCCATAATGAAAACAAATCTGCAATTTCCTTAATCTAAAGGGCATAGAGCACTAACTTTACAGGGAGCCAGTTACTTGCTGTCCAGGGAGGCTGCTTTCATCTTGCAGAAATAACTGTTTGTGGAAGACCTTGATTGTGAAATGCTGCTGGTAAACTCACCATGACTGTTCTGCCTGAAGTCAAAAGAGGCCTTGGAGACATTGAAATATGCAAGGCCCGTAAAACAGATATCAGTTAATATCGTCAGATGCAGAAGGCTCTGTACTCATGTCCCCTGCCTGGTCCTGCTTAAAAATCATGCAGTTGTTAGTGAACCTAATCCAGTGAATCATGCTGTGAAGTAGTGTACAGCACACTAGCAGATGTGATAATGTGGAGTTTTTGGAGCTGTGAGCAGGCTCCAACAGCCTCAGTTTATGGATCTAAGATGAGAAAAAACGTAGGCTGATAGCTGCCTCTTCCACTGCAGCTTGTCTAATGCTGCAGAAAGTATGGACTACCAACTAGAAACTGCCTGTTGTGTCAGGTGATGTCTAAATAGTGTGAGAGTAGGTTCTTGGAAATCCTTCTTAATTTCAAGTGCAATGGGAGATGGAGGTTGTTTTTCTATGACCTAGTGGCTTGTATTGTGTTAATAGCAAAACTGAGAATGTTCTTGCTTCAGAATTGAGTTTGGGATAAGGTTTGAAAAGGAAAGTAGATCTGATATGGATCAGACAGGACATGTCAGTGACAGATCCTGTACACAGTTAATATCTCTGCACAAAACAAAACCACTGTTCTCTTAGCCATTTCTTAATCTCATGGTAGAATGGCTCAGAACTAAAAAATTTGTCTTATGAAGGTACTAGTGAGTAAGATAAAAATATATATACTGAAAGTAGTTCTTACTGATGTCAAACTCGATTGATGAAGATGGTGTTGAAAGACTTCATTGTTGCTGTTAGGCAAATAAAAATGTTAGCTTTAAGGTGCTTGTGGGCTGTGTTAGTCTGGCCAGCATCCTGGTGGAAGGAGAATTTCCAATCTGAAAGTGCTGGTGTGAGGAGGGAGAAAAAAGGAAAAAAATTTCCTAGCCAACATGTTGGTAGAAGGAACAATTTTCCTTGCCAGCATACTGGAGCAGGCATCTATCTATACTAACTCTTGCAAAAATTATTTCAGCATGTAAAATGTTCATGCTGAACAATGGCAATTGTGACCCTTTTTATTGCTGGTGCAGTCTTCCTCGGGCAGAATCAAGTGAGGAGCTGGGAAGGTATTCTCAGATGAATCAGTCCATGAGTTGTGGCTTAGATCCTGAAGAGCAGCAGTAAAAGTTAGTCTATATGGAACTGGTATCACAGCTCATGTGATCTGTGCTGGTCCAGGGATGGCTTCCAGGCCTCAGCAGATGGAAGGGAATGGGGGCCCAGGAGCCTACAGAGAGCTTGGAGAAGGGACTGTAGCAGCTGGGAGGGAAGTAATGTGAGACAAGTCTCTCCATAAAGGTTTGGGTGCAGAATTTACATGCTGCTGTTGAATTGTATGTTGTGCTGCTTGCTGCTTTTGGATCTTTCTGCTGTCGAAATAAATCAGCAACTCCTGTTTTCTGTTGATTTAGCATGATGATTGTGATTGTCCCAATAAATAAATGCCTAGGTCATGAATACTGAGAAGTGAAAAATAAAACCCTTCCAAGCGTACTGGTACCCTGTTATTTTTCCCCTGGCTGCTCTGGCAGAAAGCAAGTGTGTGGAGCAGGAACAGTAACTCATGTCAGAGTTTGTAGCTTAGTACATCAAGCCTGTGTGAGTTTCAGTGCCAGTTGGACCAGTCTGCTGTGAGACTGTGGATGAGACTTGTCTTTTGACACAAATAGAGAAAATAACCATCAAATTGGAAGAGAAATATGAAAGCTTATTTCTGTGTTGAAAGCTTCTGGAGAGCTGCAGCTTTGTGACATACCTCCTTCCCAGTTTTAAGCTGTGTTGGTGCTGTTTCCTACATGGAATCTGCAGTGAGGAAGCAAGGAAACACATTTCTCACTGTGAGCATAGAGGTGTTCACAGTCACTTGTTAAGGAAAATTTATAGCTAAGTGGAAAGCTGTAGGCTTGGAAAAATATTTTACAGGTTATGACTTTTAAGTATTGAGCATCAAAGAAAGTCCTGAGTCCATTGAAGAATATGGGATTTATCATAGACCTTGTTAGAAAGATGGTAGTATGTTTTCATATGTGACTTTTCTATGTTATCATGGAGATTACATGTACTGATCAACAATATGATATAACCTTAAAATCATAATGCTTATATAGGTTTCAAATGTTTGCTTCTTTTTGAAGTAACTTCTCAGGTTCTTCAACTCTTCTGGAAAAAAAGAGTAAAACATTTCATTCATATTTAACATTTGCTGCTTTACATTTGGAAGGCTGGAGATGAGTATTTGAAAGTGAATGTAGAACATCTTCTCAAACATGATGGGGTTTGTTCAGCCTCTCAGCATCATTGTATTTTTATATGTACCCTCTACTTTAAGTACTACATAAGCAGAAAAATGAGCTTTGTGTCAGTTCATACAGGAACAAAACTGGCTAGGACATCCTGAACTGAAATAGTGTGATGTACCAGGGATTTGTGCTTTAGCCTGTCTGGACTGGAGCTGTTTCCATTCTTTCTCCTTTGATACTTAATATTTTTTTTTTTTTTAGGAAAGAGATGATGAAGGACCCATCATAGAAAAGAGATTCCCTGTTAAGTATTTCTTCAGAGTGAATCTAAATCAGATTGTCTCCACATAACTTTGAATTTTAGAGATAATTCTAAAGATCCTGAAATGTATGGCTCTTTTCTTCCCCTCAGTGAGTGAACCAAGTGCTAGATTCATGTGCAGTCCAAGTTTGCCTGTAGCTTTTGATTTGAACTGCTCAGCTGATGCCTGTTGCTGACATTTGATTTGCCTCTAGTCTATAACATACTGATGCTCAAGTATCTGTTTCACGATGAAGCTCATGGGCAAGGACACAGTAGGGTGCAGTAAACCTTTCCACATACCAGGAATTACTGGCTGAGGAGTAATAGGTTATATGCACAGACATGAATTCAAAGTTCTGCATACAATTCTGGCTCTAGTACATGGTCTATGTACATGTGCTTAGTGAATATTATTTAAAGTTTATTTTGGTGTAGTTTTATCTACATTTTAGAATAAGATGGTAGGTGAAGTTTTGGAGGTCTTTGAATTGCAGCTCCAAGAGATTTCATTTCACACCAATTAAGATCTGGTAATATCTTTAGCTAGTAAAAAGGAACCTCATAAGGAGAGGAGTGCATCAGTTTAATGTTCAAATGGTAATTACCTATTTTGGGGTGACATTTAATAAACTGAAGTTCACTGCTCTTCATTTTATCCTTTTGTGTGGGGATTACTGGAAAAGAACGTGTACTTAACATTTTGGGATGTGACAAAAGAGGAGAAAATTATACCCCTTGGCTCTGCTCTTTTGATCTTGTATTTTTACCAAGGTGAAAATGTAGTGTGAGTCAGATGCTAGCTACAAAGTACACCTAGGCTATTTTTGTGTAGGACTTGCAGAGAAATTGGGCATTGAGATAGTGAAAGCATTTCTTTCATGGAGAACTTTTGTTTTTGGCACCTATCAGTCCTTTGAACATTTGTGGTTATTCAGACTATGCAGTTACTTTGCAGCAGCTGAGTTTGGTGAAATTAGAAATAGAGCAGAGATATTAAGTCTACATTAAATCCAATTGCACATGAATGTCAATTTAATCTAGGCAAATTGAAAGATTTGTGCCTTGTTTTATTTTACTCTTTCATGTGAAAGCAATATCAACACATCCATGAATTTTAAATGCAAATAATTGTGTCCAAATAATTATGACAGGGGTATAAGCCTCTGGTTCAACCAGTGGAAACTAAAACCTGTGGGATTTACCTGTATTTTTATTTAGCATTTTAGAATGGACATTTGAGAATGAGCAGTTTTAGTAACAACAAAAGTTACTCACTTTGGAAGGATATGGTGTGTATGAGACAGACTAAATGTCTCTCAAGGCTTTGTGGGTATCTACCAGTAGGGAGGGGAATTACATGGAGCCTTACTTCCATACCATGAGTCTGTCCATTGTAAAATAGAGGTGTGGGTACACAGGAGAAAATTGAACCCACCATGTCTTCAGGTTACACTAATACATGTAAGAGTGACATTTTTCTGAATTTTTTTTCTACCTCTTAAAAATATTATCTTTAGGCAGGTAAGTGTTCATTTTCAAAAAGGCAAGAAATTTATGCTTGAGGAAATATAGATAGCAAAAGGTGAGAGGGAAATAAACAAAGAAATCACTTGGATGTTGATAAAAATGCAGCCTGAGAGGCACATTTAGAGCAGCTATTCCTTTTTTTCAGACACCCTGCAGAATAGCAGGAAGCTCTTCAGGAAGGTTTTCTTGTGTTGCTGAGAGAAATAAAGGACTGTTTCCTTTGAAAAAAGGCCCTGTCTTGGATGGCCTTGTGAGAAGTGAAGCTTTACTGCTATTCCTCCAGTATATTTACAATAAGGATGCCCAAATAATTTTAGAGTCTCTTTAAAGGATAGACTCTTAAATGCATCATAGGTCAGGATTTGCACAGAGGAAGAGAGGGAAAAATATGATGATTGGACCAAATAATCTGATCCAAAATGGTGGGGAGGGGTCTCTAGAAATTACTAGTTCTGCTGCTGGGTATGGGTCTGGCCCATGCATCACTGCTTGTGCTTGAGCCTCTAGTATATAACAAGAACACACATCTGCTGATGACCATGAACTGGATTAGTACACTTGGAAGAACTATACCAGCTAATGACAGCTGTTTCTTTTAAAACCACTGTTGTATACTCTTCTAAAGAATGTGTTTTCTGAACTAACCATGACAGAAATGCTGTTGAAATGAAGCACCAGAATCTGTCTAAATCTACCAGACAGAGAAGTTNTCCTCTAATATTACAGAATAGTTTGTTTTGAGTTAGTTTTGCTTTGATTTTTTTCTTTATAAAAATGAGAATCAGTTGTACATCTGTTGCAGTAACACTCAGAAGCAATTTCTTTCACACTCAAACACCCCTACTAACTAAAGAGCAGTGATGTAATATAA
>WEIV01022696.1:3948-14763 GCA_013390005.1 Calyptomena viridis | reverse complement strand
ATTAATGGGTCAGTTTTCTTCTAGGTGCTAAAAAGGCTGCACAGACTGTTGCTAATGCTCCCTTCAACCATATTGGTACATTGGTACTATGATGAATTATGAATTATGGGGCGGGTACACATATGCATATGTCAAAATGCTTTTACTTAGAAAACAAGTGACCACATGGATCAGATCAGAAATTTAGGTGTTTTAAAGACCACTCATCAGTTAGAGCCATTGCTCTAATGCTGCTGTAGCTTGAATGGGTGGGAGGTGTTGGCCAGGGAAGACAGAAACAAAGAGGCAATGTGGTTGATCTGACTCAGGTATGCTTAAGAATAAACCAGAACAGGTCTGGTACCTGGAGTGACACCTTAATTCCCAGTTTGCCTAGAGCATGCCTGACAGTTGAGGAATTAGATACGATCTTGAAAACCATGCCAGGCTTCCTTCAGGTGTCCGGTATGCTTGGGATTTAATTTACCACAAACCATGTTTTGACTTTAATGGCTTTAAGTAACAAAGTGTTTGAAATCTCAGTAGGCTCTATGGTTTCAAAACCAAAATGCTAGAGGGAAGAGAGAACCTGGGAGGGTTCTTTTTCTACTCCTGTTTTTGTTGCTGTGTCTGAGCAATTTTATGGCTCGGCTCTATAATGTCACTGACACTTTGCTGAAAGGTTGCTTACTTGTTGAAGGGTTAGTTGTTAAATAAAATCATTGGTACATATCAAGAAACATTTTCATTAATTGCATGACAAAACATCATTACCCATTTAAAGTTAAATATTTTAGAAACTGGACTTTCCACATAGAATATCTGGCTATGTATGAAAAATTACAAGAATCATTTTTAGAGTCAAACCAGTATGTGTGAGCAGTGAGTTGATAATGGGCTTCTAGTGTGCTAACTTTCTTGCTGTTGTCATATGGTTATGATCCCCAGCAACTCTTTCTGTCAGGACATCAGGTGGTAATGGATGACAAGAAAGTTGACTTAGCATTTGTATTATGTGCTATATAATAGTGACAGTTTCTGGAATGGAGATGTTAAAAGTGGTGAAAAACTGAAAAGATTATTTTAAAATGGCTTACAAAGTTCAATTTCATACCCATTCAGACAACTTCTGCCTCCAGTAAGGAACTTGGATTTTACAGGAAGTATGATTTGACCCCATTTTAGAACAGAGACATATTTTAGCAGATGTTAATTTGATTGTCAGCTAATAGCTGTATGGTGTCAAAGAGCAGGCGATATATCCTGTGTCAGCAGAGCTCATTGAATGTGGTGTAATCCTAGTTGTATATAGCATATTATGTCAAATGTAAAGTACCCAAGCATTTTTCAGTATTGAATTCAATACCATGATAATTAAGAACAGGTGCATATAAATTAGAAGGAAGGTACTCTAATTGTTACTGATGAAGTCCTTTACAATAAGAACTTTACATAATGAAATGCATAATTAAACATTAATGACAAAGATCATTAGTAGCAATTTATTCTGCTTAGACATGATTTTGGCCCTAGGTGAAGCCTAATGTTTTAGTGAAGCCGTCAGTCATTTTGCTGCTTCTTTATTTTCTTTACAACCACATCATATTCTAGTCTTGAAAAGCCTTCTGGATATTGATTTCTGTTATGGATTTAAGGGAACACTGCTTCCAGATTCAATCCTGCTTTAAGCACTAACAGTCTAACAAATTACTCCAGGTATTATGATGAACCAGGAAATTTTGTGGTCAAGTACCTCTACAGAGCTTTCAGCAGGAAATCCAGGCAAACATGTATTAAACAAACATGTTTTAAGGTTTTAAAATAAACTTTGATTTTCTCCAGTGGCTTTGGAGTCACACCTGACATTTTTCAGCTTTCCTTTCAAGTGATTATTGTTACTGCAGTCAACATCCTGCACTCTTTTCCGTGTCAGCCACTAAGGAAGACATTGATGAAACAGCTGTTTTTCCACGGCTGCAGTCTTATCCTTCAAACTCAAGCCTAGCCTGGTATTATTATTGCCTCAGTAGAGGATGGTTTGGAAAGAACCTGCACAAGACTTTGCCAGGAGGCTGCACTACATCTGGCCCAGCAATTGTTAAAATTAGGCCAAACAGCAGAGAGACTTTTAACCTGCTTGTGTGATTTAATACCTGTCCAACCAAAGGAGAAAGATAACTCATGTTTCACTTGAGCGTCTGTACTTACATTTATGTAGCTGAGGAGGTTTGTGTACAGTAACATTTCTTCTTGGTCACTAATTCAAAATCTTTGCTCCAACAAGTGCCAGTTACACAGTGAAAATCAAGCCATATTCCTAGAACTGTGCCCATGCCTGGTGATAGGTAATTGCCTTTAATGGCTACAAATCCAAGGAGTTATTTACAATGTGCTGTTGAAATTCAGTAACGTCTTTAAAAAAGATCCCATTGTATGTTTTCTACAATTCTTTACAATATTGAAAGGTTGAGTTTAAAATATTAAAGCTTATTTCCTCTACAACCAATATGAAAATTGGTAATACAAACATCTCCAAATGTTTGGGGCTAAACCATGTAATGCTCAATGGCTATTGAGTGGGTAAAATGGGACAGGACATTCACCAGATCTCCACTGCTTCTTCCTATAATGTGACCAAGAATACGGTCTTTCTTATCAGATACTTATTTAACTATTTGTGCTACTCCTTAAAAAGAAGCTGAACCAAAGATACTAATTACCAACTACTCCTCTTATAATTCTGCATAAGGTGTCTTCTCTGTTTATTAATAAATCAGTCAAAATCTCTTGAATTTTTCTGTGTTCTTGCATGATCTCCATTTACTTCACAGAATGAAATATACTTTTTTTTTCATTACATGGCATTTCTACTGAGGCTCTTTTCCCATTTTATGTATCCATACAATGCTTCCTATGTGTCCTGAGATGCATAGTTTGCAAAAACATAGCCAGAATTGCAAAAAGCCTTACAAGATTAAGTGACTAGGCAAACAAAATGACAGGTGAAATTGAGATTGAATAGAAATTAATTAAATAAGTGATGCACAGCAATCGTGCACGGAATTATGAGCTCCAAGCTGAACATTATGACTTAGAAATCTTGGTGTTATGACAGTTGTATGAAAAGTCAACCTAGTGCTCAGTGACAGTCAGAAAGGCAAACTGGATGAAGTACTCTTCTAGTGCCTGCATCTCAAAAAAGAGAACTATAGAAGTGGAAAATATTTGTCAAGACAACACTAGTCTCAAAATGCCCCAGGACTGCAAATGACTGCAGACTGGGATATACTAGTTGTACATGTGCATAAACCCTACCTATTCCTACATTCTTCCCTTGGCATCACAGATGGAAGAGAAAATACTTCTGGTATGATCTAGTACATTCCTGTTTTAAGCAATATATATAGAGAAGATATTTGTAGATGGGTAATATAAAGTCTAGCAACAGAACTATGACTGAAATTCTTCCTTAGTTACTAACAGATTGGTGTTTGTAAGCAATGCTTACCTAGCTCTTGCTCTGTGTAACCAGGATCAATATACTCGCTGCTGCTCCTTCCTGAATCTGAAAATTGTAAGAGAACTTCCATTCCTTAAGAAAGTTAACATATATAAGCTTGGAGTAAAAACAAATTGAAGTTTTGATCTCTGTTTGGTTTGCTGTGGACCAGATGACCCTTCAATTTTGTGTTTACAACACCACTGTAGTCTCATGCTTACACCTATTCTCATCATATGTTTGACAAGGAGAATGACTATTTGTTTAGAATCATTTACTACAAAATTTATATATAATATCAGAAAAGTCTACTAAGAGCAGAAGCAGGGGCAGTCCCTTCAGGAATTTCTGAAGGAAAAGACTGTAGGAAACTTGGAAGGAATATCATGGAAATTGTCCTTGTATCCTTACCTGTTTCAGTGCTTAGACATTGAATGTTGCTTAGACATCTGCCTTTAGCTTTGGTCCATTCTGAGCAAGTTCAATCTCATTAGTCTTTGATCACAGAATCTATGTTTGTATAATAACACTTGCAAGCTACACTTTCACAGCCCTTTATGAACCCAAATACCATAAGATACTATTTTCACATAAAAATATTGACATATAACAATAATTTAGATAATAACTATAAAAGCCTCAATTCTATTTCAGCATCTTAATTAACTAAATATTATTTTCCAGAAGAAAGAGGTTGGGAATGTGCTCATTTTGAGTGTATGCAAATCACCCTCATTTCAGTGGGTGACTTGGGTAGACAGAGTGCAGGAGCTGTCTTAGAAAACAGGAAGCCCATCTGTGGGGGACTGGTCAGCTCATTCTCCAGGCACATCCAGTGCTCAGGAGCTGGTGCCAACTCAGGTGCTGCTCCCTGCCAGCTTCAGTGATGGTTTTTGATTAGGCAGCCCTCGCCCACTGGGAAGATCAGAACCTGGAATTGGGTTGTGTATACTGCAGGGATCCAGGGCAGAGAACAGGGAGGACAGTTGATAGCAGGGAGCTGGCAGCTCTGGCTGCCCAGTGAGTGGGTTGATCTAAGTGGAGCTGTGTGAAGGCAAATGGCTTCATTCCTGGCTAAAATGGATTACAGTAACCAAGCCTAGAAGTCGTGTGTGTGCATTGCTGCTGCCAAGTTAGAGTCTGATAAGAAAGGACAATCTTCTGGTGCTCTACAGAAAGAAGGTGACATTCTAGCAGCCACTACTGAGGATATTTAGATGCAGCAAAAATCTCCAGACAGCACATTTCTTATGCAAACAGAGGCCACTGCCTCTGGTGTAATGACTTAACTGTGTCCATGTTAATTTTCTGCCACCAACTCTCTTTTTCTTTTCAAATTCAGTTATATTCCTCAATGGAGTTCCAATGAATTTAAATTTGGCAGTGGTATTTTAGGGTGATACTCTTTCCTTGTGCTTTATTGTTAGCCCTGCATTGCTGCCCTTTACAGAGCATCATTTCTAACTTCATACAGGTGAATTAGAGAAAGGGAAAGAATTGAACCTCTCTGGACTTCCTTTGTGGAAGGGTGAGAGGAATAGCTGCCTTTCCCAGTGTTTTCTGCTCAAAGGCAAAAGATTTAAACTATTTATTTTTTTCTTTAACTTACAAAAGTCTGTGGTTCATCTGGTGGTGAATAATGTTAGATAAGAGGCACATCAAAATAAGAGTGATGCAGTACTTTTTACCACTGAAAAACTGAGTTAAAAATGATGTTGAACTTTAGTGTGTCTTGAAAATTTTTTACATAGAAAACAAAGGTAAAGAATATTACTTTGATATGCTTGTATAAAACAGCAAGAGGAAGATATGCTGCAAAAGGATGCCTCTTCTCTTATATAAAATCCTCAGACTTTAATTTTATTGTGGAGAAAAGTAATTCCAAAAGAAATCTCCACCAGCAATCCCACCTCAGAACTTCTTGTGCCTCTAGGAGATGTAGATTAAAGTTTTATCCAAAAGGAAATTAAAATAAAAAGCCTAGCCATTTTGCCTCCAAAAAGAAAAGCAGCTACTTATTTTAAATAAAAATGTATATACCACAGGGAATTTACTGGGGGAAAACACATTTGAACTGAAGGAGGAAAAAGCACCTTCAGCAATGTCATATGTATCAGAGTGTATGTATATCTTCCAAGTCAAATCTGCCTAATCTCATAATAAAAAAAGGTTTTAGTATTATCAGCAAATGGAAAGATGACATTAATACAGACAATAAAGGCAGAATATTCTGATCATGCCTTAGCCACCACAAAGCTATTAGCTCTGATAATGGAATTTTTAATGATCATTATATAATAAAAACATATCCAGATTTGCAGTTTGCTGGTGTTCTGTAACACAAAAAAATTTTTTACCAACTGTTGGTTTATGCAAATTTTATATATCTCTGAAGGTCATATTTCTCTCTGATTCTCTCAAGTTACTGATATTCAGTATTACTTATGTTCTTAATGAGTGCTCTTGGATGCCTGCATAGTTCAGTGGCATGAAATAAAAACAAGTAATATCCTAGGTAACAAACTTTTAATTTTTTGTGGTTTTGTATGTGACTGCATTCTGTCTTTAGCTATATTGAGGTAATATCATTTAGCTGTCTAAAACAAATGTATTTTAACTATGGGCTGAGGCATTGTTCAAGTAAAATGAATCACAATAGTATGTTAGTTATTCTCTGACTCACTAAAGCAGTACTTCATGTACTGATTTTAAAGAAATAAGTTAGACATGCTGACCTTTATTTAAAAAATTATGTACTTCAGTGACAAGAGCACTATTTCTATTACCAGTATTAGTATTTACAGAATATAAGCAGATTTGGAAAAAAAATCAATCTGGAGCTGTTGTCCTTTGTAATTTCTGGGATTTTTTTATTGTAAATTTATCTTGCCCATGAAAGCTGCTTGCAATTAGAAAGGAAAAGCAGGTGATATTAAAATGAAAATATTGGTGTGATTAATTACCACTCGTTGTTAGCCAGATAAACTGCTATTGGCACTCAGAAAGACACGCACACTATAAAAAAATACCAGTCCTTTTTACAGCATTTTTTTCAAAAAGTTTGTAAGAAAAAAATGTTTCTAAAACTCTTCAGAAGCTGAGCTTTCTCATTTTAGACACTAGAAGTGTCCTGAGACACAATGATTATTATTATTCTTCTGGCAACTGTTAAGAGTGCTAGTCATAGTTGCAAATAATTAGGAGATTAGATGAACAGAAGATTTTGTGTTATATCATATCTCTGTAGAAATGCTTAACTCAATCATGAAACAGAATCATGAATCTCAGAGAAGCTAAAGCTCTGGTGAAAACGGGTTAATTTAATGGTGTTATGGTACTATTCAGGAAAGCAGTGAAATAAGTACCAAAATTCATATTATCTTTACGTTTTTGCAAATAAAAGCAAAAAAAACTCCTGCTGCTGGAAGCTGATGCTGACCGAAACATGATTTTTTGTGAACAGAGCAGAACTCGGGCCTTTAGAAATAAGTAAGTTTGCACCCACATGAACATTTCTTCTTTCATGAGCATGAGGGTCAAATACTTAGTTTAGTCTTAATGCATAAACTGCTCCATGTTGGTACTAAAATCTGAGCTGCTCCTCCATTCAGGCACAATGTTACTATCTCAGCATCAGTGATATACAGCACTTCTCGTCTTTCCTACTCAACTTTACTGGAAAATGAAATAGCTGCAGTGAGCATTTAAGAGTTCAAAAACATCATATTGGTTTGCTTTTTTATTATATATGTATTTTCTAGGACATGTATGCTGCTCCTTCATTCATTGGGCTTTACTTGCGAACTTCCATTTGATGGACATAAGTGATTTAACCTTGGCAATACCAAGCTGAAATGACAATACAGGTAAATTAAAAGGTCTTTTCACTCTGAAGAAGAACAATGCCTTTCACAGTGACAGTTAAATACATCTGTAGGAGTGCAGCCTTGTTCAGAGAGATGGAAAAACAATCACCTCTGCTTCCTCACATTCTGTGTATCACATCATGCCTCAATCTGTCACCTTCTGAATTGGTAAAGGTTTTCTTCACTGTGAAATCATCCTTAGTTCTGGGCTGTGCCGTTGATATACTGTAGAATCTGGATCTGAAAGATGACCTTTTTTTTTAATACCCTCCCAATTTCTTTTAATGTCCACTTTTTGAACATGTCCCAGGGTGCAGTAGCTTTCTGTCTATCCAGAAGCAGACTAAGCACAGCAATCTCTTTGTTGGACTGTAGGTTGAGTTTCCTCAGTTCTCCTCTTTGCATGACACCAAAGGGGCATGCCAAGAGTCTCTACTCGTTAGCATTGCTGTGAACACATCGTCGTCCTCTGAATCAATCACACAATTAACCAAGCACTTCCCTTGATTCCAGAGACATGTCTAAACCACGCTAGTTCTTTCTATATTGTTCCTCTGAGGTACTATCCCTCCATTGTACCTATCTGTTCCTTCTTACTATTTCATTTGAAAGTTCCTTGAGACCAGGAACTGCCTTTTGGCTCTGTGTTACTTCAACCCAAGTCAATGCAAAAATCATATTTTCTATCTTCATTTTCAGGTTCAACATTGACTTCAAAGGGAGGAGTACTTGTCTTCCTCTGATTTGCTTACACCACTTCTCTTAATGGAACTGAGACAGAATAGCAGCTCTGTTACACTCTGGATGGGTTGCTTTAGGTAAATAAATTTCCTTTTTAAAAAAAATTACAGACTAATACAACAACTAGATCAGTTTATGTTGTTGGACACCATGTTGACAATATTTTTACAGACTCTCCTACCTTTCAGGAAGCCATAAGACCCTGTAAATTATTTGAGAGAGAGAAGGTATTTCAGACAAACAATGAAGATAAAATGTTGAGCTGACAGACAAATAGCAAGATCCTGCCAGATATTATAGCTGTTTGCATGGCTAGCTGTTTGAGAAGTAGAAAAATGAGCCTGTCAGTTTTGTTACTGACAAGTGCATAATTCACTTCCTAAGTAAACTCAATTAAAGGCATAGTTATGGATGGGGAAAGGCCTAAAACTAGATTATAGTCTGTAAAAGGATTAGAACCAGATAATTGCATAATGGAGAGTAAGCAGCAACTTCTGTTATCAGGAGTAGCAAGAGGTGCTTAGTAAAGTAGTTATTCAGTGTTAATCATGAGTATCTTTGTGACAGAGCATTGCTTTCCCTGATTTAGCCAACTAGAGCACAAATGTTCTTAAATAACTGTAATGAGTTTAAGAAATATATGCAGCTTGTCACTGTTTAATTTAAATCCAGACTGCTGTATAGCTGGAATAATCTCTACTTTTCGTAGGCTGTTTTATAAGAGAAACCTACTATTTCTTTTCATAGCTCTCTGGCAGAATTCTGCAGTGCTTTACATCAGCAGAATGTCAAGGAACTGCATTTTCCATAAAGCCTTTTGTGCCATGGTGAAATTCAGATCTGGCCCAAGGACTTTTCAAGGATAACTGCTCATTTAACCTTTAGCAAAGGGTAAGAGCAACTTGGCTCTATTTTCTGTAAGCAAGTCTTGTATAGTTGCCCTGATG
Source organism: Calyptomena viridis (assembly GCA_013390005.1). NCBI lineage: Eukaryota > Metazoa > Chordata > Aves > Passeriformes > Eurylaimidae > Calyptomena > Calyptomena viridis. The sequence goes on along the minus strand of WEIV01022696.1, from coordinate 5,731 downwards.
CTGATGAGCAGCAAGCTGCACTACTACATTATCTCTGAATAAATAATGGTACTTCAGTCTTAATGTATGATGTCCAGGCACATAAGAAGGCAAGAGACAAAGAGCAAAGAAAAAATTGTAGGGAAGTAGAAGTGATGAGATCTCGAGGTCTCGCAGGAGCACAGTGAATCTGGTCAAGGACTTGGGTGAACCATTAAATGAGGTTTGGACAAGGATCAGGAACAGAAAAGGAAAGCCAAGCTGCCCAAGAAGGGGAGGCAGGCTTGAAATGGGGATGGAGCAGGTGAGTTTGCAGCTATCATGACATTTCAGTTCACTCTGGCTTGAAAAGAAACTGCACTCTATTTTTCAGTTATGGGTAAACAGAGAGAAAATGACATTCCTTTTGCCACTTTTTTCCCCACGAGTTTCTTTGTTATGATTCTTTTGAGGTGTAGCTCTAGAAACACACCAAGGGCAAGCCACCCACTGAGGTAACATATGGAAAGTTAGGGGAAATTCCATACTTCAGTGAAACATTTTTTCTACAATTGTTGACTGCTTGAGATGGCTTAGGGGCTTAAGGCACTAGATGAAAATGCAAAGAAATATAGGTGTGGGAAGAGAACAGTCCAGACCTGTTATATGCAAATGTGTCGCACCTCTGCTTTGCTTCACTGACTATTATTTCCAAATGTGTGTGCATGTAGCAACAATAAGAACTATATGTTCTAATAAGAACAATTCTAGAAGTGTTTTTTCTTTCTTGACCTGAACTCTGCACCTCTTCCTGTAGAGAGGTTCATGTGTTGGAAACAGGTTCCCTCTTAGGGAACGCAAACACCAGATAATTCTGGCAGACTAGAATTCATAAATATTTCTCATTTTAGCTGCAAAGAACAAAGAAAAGATATTTGAAAAATAAATCTAACAGAATCCCAGTTGATTTGGATTTACTACAGGTCTGTACAGGGATTTACATAATTTTTAAGGAAAAATTACTTTTGAGACCCATGATCTATAACTCCAAGAACTGAATACAGATTGATTAATCAAATGCAGCTCAGTCAGAGAAGCAATTTGATCACAGGACAGAATTTTAAAATTGGACTTTTTAAAGAAATGCTCTCAGAATCAACACCATTGAGTATTATTACAAATATGTTATTAATATTTACTTAAAAATGTCATCCATTTTTCTTGCAAATTTGAGATTGATCCACTAAGGATAGAATAACTAAGAATTGGAATGTGAAATTTGGATCCGTGTCTAAACTAAGATTAGATGTATTTAGACCTGAGTTTTGATGTAGTTCTTTACAGAAATGACATTCAGTTGAGATGTGTAATTTGAATGCACAAGATTTTGATGACATTTATAGTCAGATAAGTTTCTGCATGACATAAATATTTCAGGACTACAGGACCTGAGTAGACTCAGATATATGTCTATATGCAACATGAAAATACTTCCCAATATATTTGAAAGTTGCATTAATTCAGTAGCTTAAAAAGAACCTTATAGTTTTGAGTTCTGTCCACAGAATTCATCACTGATTTACTCAGAAAAAAATTAAAGACCCACTTAGGGAGCACAGCACCAAATTTCAAAATATTAGTGAATCAGAATTACAAAATGTAGCTTATTTTTTTATGTGTTCTTTAGTTTTTTTTAGTTCTGTAATACCTTCAGAAAACTCAGTTACTTTTTATTTGCTGTTCAACAAATAATGCACTAGATATTACAATGTTTGTCACATAATGCATTTAAATGACTGTATCCTATTTTTACCCTGAATTGAAA
>WEIV01022694.1:70337-91580 GCA_013390005.1 Calyptomena viridis | reverse complement strand
AATAAATAATAAAGTATTATTATTAATTAGAGTATTGTTTGCTATGGCGTATCAACAGGTCAAATGGAATTCAAGGGACAAATCTAACAAAAAACAGTTAACTTATCAAAACTGTTGATTTAACTACGATTTTGAATTGACTTCAGAGAAAGAAGCACTTTTGCTTACTGTGACAGTTATAAACCTCTGGGTTATATTTCAGTGCAAATGAATTGACTATGCAATTGCCAAACTGTGCAGATGATCACTTTAAACACAGAATAGAAAATTTCCATACAGTAAAATCTTTTAAATAACTTGGGGACTTTTCATTAGTTCAAAGAAGATTTCATCAGGTCCTTATAGAATAAAAATAAACTGAAATATTTGTATCTTGTAGTGTTTCATCAACAACCGCCATTATTTTTTAGCTAAATGCAGAAGCTCCAACAGGCTGCTCTTCAGAAGCTCCTGGAAGTTAAATTTTCCATGTTTCAGGGTGAGCCAAGAATAATTTTTAGTCTACTTGAGGACATTAAAAAAGAAATGCCCACCCTTTCCAAAAATCCAAGAAGGAATATTTTAACAACTTCATCTGTACAATTTGAGAACAAACTTCACAGTGAACACTAAACATGACATGCTCAGAATTATTCACAGACCTTTTGGTTTCATCTAATTGTTATTGAAATGGCAGCCCTCAAACACTGAATTCATTCCTGCCTTTCACTTCACCAAATATTATTGCTATTATTGCTGTGGTGTGGTCAAAAGTCTCAGAGTGGAACTTCATCTCCTTCATCCCTCCCATCCCCTAAAGATAGGCACACTTTGCTGGAGAGTGGAGGAGAGAAGTCAGTGCAAAATTTTTCATTAACGTCAGCTGGAAGCAGAAATAGTGTCATCCCACAAAAGATAATATATCTCTAAACAAGACTTTGTGCTGTATCAACGCTTTATGACTCAACTTTCCTTGTAACACATCAGTTGTGCTGTTAGACTGAGTCTGGCCACTTTTTAGACTCAAATGTAGTTATTTAGCTAACCATACAGGTGGATTAGTAAAGAAGAGTAACAAAACAGCTATGAAGTCTTTTCAGATTTTCTTTATGTACAAAATATGTGGGTAAGGTCAAAACATCATTATTTTCCTTACTGTTAATGAAAGTGTAAAATATATCAACAGTCTGAAATTTGCTATAGACTGTAGATATGCACATTTTAAAATAGATTCAGATAATAACAAAGAAAGAGGAATTTCAGGGCTTATCATGTGTGTGAGGCAGCAGGTTTACAGGTTTCTCTCGGTTATATACTGTTCCTAGTTACATTGTTAGAGAATCTCTGGTGACCAATGAAGCAATTCTGAAGAAACAAAAGCAGAGATTGATTTTTAGTATTTCTAATGGAATTTATTTTACCCAAACCAGAAAAGTTCAAAATCAAGACATCTTCCTGATTTATTCTTTTTTTCTGTATTAGAAATATTACTACTGAAAGCAATGTACTGCAGTATTCCCGGCGTATCCCTGCTGTACATTGATAATAACTGGACTTCCTAGATGGTTGGAAAACGGAAGAACATCCCAGAAAGCCTCAAAACTGTCATCTGTTATTAGTACCAACCTGTAGATTCTCCGCTTCAGGCTATAGAATTCAATAACAATATTGCAGTCCCTCCTTTGCTTACATATGGTTGATTGTTCAGAGTGTTTTAAAAAAAAAAAAAAAGATATAAGGTGGAATTCTTGTTCTCAAATGAATGAACTGGATTAAGACTTTCACACCTGTATTGAAGAAACTAAATATAGTAGCACGTCCTTATAAAAATAAGGATGAATAACAGCTCCCTGTTTTGATTTGAAAACTCCCCTATGTTAGAACTTGATGGGGTTTGTATTTTTTTGTCTATGTTGAAGTAGCTTATCTTCTGAGCAAAGGAACAAACATGAAATAAAAATGATTTTACATGAATCCCGGCATTGATTTCTTTCTGCACATAGGGACCTCTCTGTAGACTGGCAATTCAAGAATTCAAACTCATCTTTGTTTATAATAGCCTATTAATGTACAGAAAAGTGGACATACTGTTTTGTGAATGTCAGTCATTTCAGTCAACAGCAGGAATTCACAAATGTGGAGGAGCAATGCCACATCTATTTTTAGGTAAGCAAAAGGTGTCCTTTTAAGGATAGCAGTGCTTGTTCTCATAGCAGAGTTAGATATTTTCCGTCAGGTAAAAATCCAATGTTAGCAGTAGGCTACCTATTAGTCATTAGCAATAAGCCTGAGCTGAACATGGAACAGACATGAACTTCTTCGCAACTGATAAGTACTGAAGTTTAGTGTGGGGTTCAGCTTGTTCAGATACTGTGAAAGATATTAGGTACAACATATAAAGCAGAATTTGGGATAAAAAAATATTCTCTACTATTAAGTTTTGCTTTGGTCCCTTTTCTGCTAACATTAATATTGTGAAGCAATTTCCTTTCTGTGTTCAAGACAGGATCTCCCTCAGTAAAACTTCTACCATATTCTGTGACAGTGATTTTTTCCATGTGGAATTGCATTTCCCTTTTCTTTGAGAAAGCCTTTTCTTTGAGAAAGTTGGATTATAATCCAACTACGAACAAAATTCAAGTATTTCTCTTGCTCTCATATCCACATCTTTAAAAATGAAAACATATTTGTGGAAAAAAAATAAATACTTTTCAGATACTTGCACATTTAGGCTATGAGAACTGAGATATAACCTAGGGTGAAAGGGGTAACGGGTGAAATAGATCTAATGTTTGTATGCTTTCAGACTCAGATCATTACTATCTTTTTAGAGCTCTAATAATTTCCTTTATACCCTTTACGAAGTACTGGTCTCTTAAAAACAACTACATTAGGACCTTTAAAGTGCAAGAAACACATATTTCAAACATGACTATTTTATAAATATACATATAATAAATTTTATCTGATACATTTAATTCTCAAATTTTATTTTAATTAATATCCATATTTGCACTTTTGTGCCTCTCATTTACAACTGATGACTTCAGTGATCCTTACAAGATGTTTTTGGCACTGAACATAATCTTCAGTTGCAAGGCAGGTATCACATCCCTGTTTATGGAAGCTTGGGGATTTTGCCCACGGACCTGGACATTTTTTTAGGGACCTTGCCTTAGCTGATCATCAGCAAACCCTAAGCTGCCAGTGCCACACTGCCTTGCTGTGCACACAGCAGTGACTGGGGATCAAATCAACACTCTGGAAATCAGCACTTCTTCCTCAAGTGCTAAGTAGAGCCTTTATGCAAACTGAATAACTCTAATAGTGAGGATATCCTCAATGACCTGCCTCCTACTTGTGGATTGAAAATTAGGCCTAAGAAGGCCAATTGACAGATAATGCTGTTACAGGGAGACTTGTGTACAAACTGAAAGGTTGAAGTGCACCCTTTCAGCACCAAGATTCCTTCCCAGCAGACCAGGCCTCCACTACCCAGCTGACGCCTGCAGCGGCACTGATGCTGGGGTCTCTCAGCATTCACCTTCACACCCGGGTGGCCAATGGGTCCAGGGGGATGCCCAAAGCACCCCCTTCACTGACACCATCCTGGGAAGCTGTGCCTGGCAGAGCCATGATCTCGGCTGATGACAGGCAACTCAAATAGGTCCAGGGAGGCTTAAAGGGAAAAGAAAAAAACAAGCAAGGGAGCGACATGTCACCTCACACTGTGCTGTGGTCACTTTAGCTGAGCTGTGAACCACAGCTCTTTTGAATGCAGAAAGTTCCCCTGATAACCCTGTCGGAGAGTGATATGGGAGGACGAGGCATGTCTCAGAAATGTGAGACTTTTAAGCCATCGGCACTCTAGGTTTTGCTCCCTGTTTTAACTCTTGGTAACTGCTGCAGTCTAGATTGCCTGTGTGCAAAATATAGATTTATCGCAAATAACGGTTTGCCTATCTCCAGGGGAAGAAGGATCCAAGTTCATGCTTTCTGAGTGACTCATGGTCTTAGGTGCCTTTGGGCTTTGTTACCACAAAAAGGCATGTGCTAGCTATTTGCACATGCTGAGCACTCTGCTTCTGAAAAGGCCTCGCAACCTAACATCAGACACTGGATGTTCAAAGCCATGCTGAAGTATCTTCAATACTTTTATAAATTCAGTTAAACCTAACATGAACTGATGCCACTGAGGTAGCCAGGCTACATCCATACCATCATTTGAGTTGTTTGGTCATTCAATATGTATTATCACTTTACATTATAGCAGGCACTCAAGGTTCAACTGTTACTTACAGGTAGTTTCTTGCTTTTCCTCCAGGCTGAAATGAAACAGCTTGTTCTGCAGGAGCTGCGTCTCCATGATCATAAACACAGGTTCCGAAGGCACACTAGACGTGGTCACAATGGCTCTATCTTAAAACACAAAGTTCTCACAAGTTTTATAGCAGTGGACAGTAATATTCTTTTATTGAAGACAAAAAAACTGTTTCCTGGACACTCAATGAAAAAAGGCAGATGCCACAATAATGAATGATTTAGAACCTGGAAGGCTGACTTATGCCTGTTAGAACCCTAACAAAGGTAAAAAAGCCAAGCATTGCATTTTTACATATCTTAATTGCCCCTTGCATAGTAGGAGTTAAGTTTCCAGATCAAGAAACATAAACCAATAAAATCAAATTTTAATTCTGCTTTTTTACATTATGCTTTATGCATCAAAAACTTATTCACATTATGAAAAACTAATCTTAGAAAATAATTGCTCTGTGTTTAAAATGTGGGAACTAAGAAAATCCTTCATCATTAATGTTGTATGAAAACCCTCTAACAATGGCCCATCTGGTCTCAATATGCTTTCTTAAAATGAAATGGAGGAAAGATGAGTTCTGGGTGATATTTCAGTCCTATCAATGTGTTTCAGTACCATTAGCAGTTAATTCTCTAACCTTGCTCATGCCACTTAATGCCCTTGCTCAGTTTCCACTTTTTTTTAGAGGATAATAATACTTTATGAAGCACTTTACAAACTGTATAACCTCAATATTATTTATTAGTTTTTATCAATCTCACTGCTAACATATTTACTCTTCATTGTTCTGGAATGTTGTGAATTTCTCAAATTTCATATGATGAAAAGCAAAAAAATTAGTTACAACTGAAATGGAGCCACATTTGCCTTCAACATCTTTGAGACTTGCTATATGTGGAGGCACTTACATTACCCTCACCCTGACTATGTCTTAGCACTTAGCAACCACATGTGTTTTATCCTCACACTACATCTTTGAGATAGGGCAGAATTGGTGTTATCTCCATTATTCGGGTGGAGAAGTGAGATCCAGGTAAACTGAGAACAGAGTCCCATCACACACTGGTGCCTGAGTTAAACATGTAACAGGTGTCTGCCAAGATCACCTATCCACTAAGGGTTCTTGTGCTTCTCAGAATAGTTCAGATCACAAAGTCTAGGAACAGTATGTGACAGCCAAGGACAAAGCCTTTTTGATCAAGAATAACATACTTCCAGATAAATAGAAGGGCTGAAAATTTTTAGGAAATGCTGGAAAACTGCAATAGAAAAGCCACTTCCATTAACATAATGATACAGCAGTTCCTGATTTTCAGTCAGTAAAAGTAGTTGTTGCCTGCTGTGGCTTTGGAGTACACCTGCTCTCAGAAGGTGGTGGAGGATGGAGTACCTTCCACCCCTTGAGACCAACAGCTCACCAGAATTGAGGTAGTTAACAGCTAAGATAGTTCACTTTTAATGTTTCACCACTCACTCCCTTGGAAGTACTGTGCAGTCTGCAAAGGACACTTTTTCATATACCTTAGGGAATTAGGCAGAAATGTTTTATTTTTTTATTAACAAAAACTTTATATTCTTGAGTAAGATGTTGAGTGACGCTTTGTATAACATTCCATCCTGCTCTGCTTCGTCACCTTTGTCAGATATTCAGAAACACTGCCCATGCTGTTTGAATTCCCTAATCTAGCTCTCTTATCCTCCGTCTGGGTTTGATCCAAAGCCTATGGGTATTATTCCACTGGCTTCAATGGCCTCTGCATCAAGCTGCTGAACTGTCATCTAAGAACAATATGTTATTAGCCTTAAGGTTACAAACTAAATACATTTGACTCATATATAAATCAGTATATTTAAATGGACAGAAACTAAAAAAAAATTAAAAGAATTTGTGCAGGAAAGCAAATCACATCTGAGTCTCACTGTGTGTGGAATTGCATATGGCTTATCTCAGGACTCTGACTAGAGATATAAGTAGACATTATGTTGGAGGTTTCTCTTGGTTGTTAAAGACAGAATTAATCAAATACATTATTTCAAAGAACAAATAGAAATTCAGCTAGAGAATCTGTGTTGCATGTAGTCCTGCAGTCACTTCATATTTGCAAACTCAGCTGTCAGATTTGCTGTCAAATTTTGTGAGTGAAATTTTGGTAATTAATTTGAGACTGGGGAGAGCCTTTTTTTTCTAAAGTTAAACCCATTTGCTCATACATGATGACAATGGAGAACACATATTTATTCTGAAACATCAGCCACAAGTAGCTGGTGCACAGAATTATTTTCGGTGTGTATCTATAAGAATATATAAAATGTAAGGTTTTCCTGTACCATTAAATCCAGGAACGTATAAGGTTTATGTGGGCCTGGTTTAAAAGATTGCCCCTTTTTTTTGCTTCTTTCCTGGTTTTTTTTTTTCCTTTTTTTCTTTTTTCTGAAAAATTTCATAAAATAACTGCCAAGCTTAAAAATAATGTGGATCATGTTTCTGTTAGGTAGTGCTTACCGGGCACTCTGGCTCCTGTCAGTAATTCTTCAACTACTTTCCTGTGGTGGAATTACTGTAAAGAGTTATGAGCTGGGGTTGGTGGGAGGGATTCTTTGTCCCAGTTGCATTTAAAATTACATCTAATCTTATCAAGGAGCTCGTCATTGTTTCTGGCTGCCCATAGCAGGTACAGTACTGCTTTTGTTCAAGTCTGTTGCTTTACCAAATAAAGGCAAGAACTGCTTGCTTTTCTCATACAAGTAGTTCAATTGATTTCTGTAGGAATACTTGCACGAGTAAGGCAAACAGGATTTGGCAGTTAAATTGATTAAAAAGAATCTGAACACAATATTCTTCCAGAGGAAGCACACGTTGATTGAAAGGTGTTTAAAGAGACAGGTGAAATGAATAGATATAATTAAAATCTAAAGGTATGTCTAAAGCAAGTGAAAGAGTATGAAATAAAGAACAAAATCAAAACAGCAAGCAGATACTAGAAAGTTTTCACTATTCATTAGAAATTTAAACCTTTTTCTCAAATGACAAGGTTTTAACTTAAAATTGTCTTTGAAACCTGTGAATTACAAAGCAGAATATTTAGAGAGGTGTAAAAACACATCAAGAGTATTTTCCCCAAACTCTTCAGAACTCCATATGGTTTCCCTAAAAATTATGAGTGCTTCTGTGGTGTAAAATAATTCTTCAAATACTTGTATGTGGATTTCAATATTTAAATTTTTTCAGCTTGAATATTCCTGTATCCCTAAAAACTGAAAAAAACTTCTTGCCTCACAAGGGAGTAGTACTCAAATACAAACGAAACAAAAAAGCATGCAGATGTAATGCACCTTTCTTGCACTGCTTTTCCAGTACTGGATGCAGTTCTCTGATCTCTTTTTGTATTCATCAGGTATTTAATCTCTATGAACTAGTTCTTCAGATGGCATCATATATTTTCCTCAGTTGGAAATGCTGTGGGCTTAACAAGAAAGTAGATGTCATAAGTAGTACTTATGCCTTCATTTTAAAAACTTGCCCTGACCAGTACTGAGCAAATTATTGACATTGTAATACCAAGACCGAAAGAAATAATACCAAGAACAGACCAACAGTGTCAATAAAGATTCCAAGTTAAATCAGACAGAAATAATGGTATTAAGTTTTAATGGAAACTCCATTCATGTCATTTTAAAATTAAGATGCAAAAGGTAACTTGTTCAAGCAGGCTCCATTAAAATCATGAAAGAGATGGTGAATTAGCCTGAGTTGTTTGCAGATGTGTAACTCATCCCCAAAAAAGTTATCAACCATACTAAAGGAGCTAAGGAAAAAACAAACTCTAAATAAGTTAACAAAATTGAAGGTTCCTGCATGTTGAGTTTTTCTCAAAATTTTAACATATATAGTTCATCAAAATTTAGTGATGTGTTTCATTAGAGATCAAAGCAAGCACTAGAGTTCCTCATTGGCATAGTTAGACGTCTCTGAAAATTGCTCCACAGCAATTCTGCTCAGAGTGCAGCACTAGTTATCAGCCCAGCAACCGCTACATTAGTGCATGAGGTTATTAAACATCACTGAAAATTGATCTGTTGGTAAAAAAGTGGAGGTTTTCTCACTCTTCAAGATCATATCCATAAATTTAGATGCTTATTTGAGACAGTCAATTAAAAGCCTTGTCACCCCATGATTTCTTTATAGTCAGAGTATACAAAACTGTACCTCCAAAGATCTTCTCCTAACAGTATAGGAATCTACAGATAGGGGTTCTCAAATCAAGGGTTTCAGTTAGGATCCCAAAATTCAGTGGAATGATTTCATGGTTTATTGACAAAAGGAGAATGACAAAACATTCAGCTATAAGAAAAAATGTTCAGAGACTAGGACTGTGGAACTAGAAGACGAAATAAATAATTTGTGCATGAAGGCACAGACAATATCATAGGAAGAAATTACTATATATTTTTTCTCACAATATAACAGTGAATGATGCATGTAATGATCAATAGGCATGTAAATGGGTGTTAAGTAAATTAGAATGAATTCAAAGAAACTATTTTTGCAAGACATTACCAAAATAAATGTCAAAGTAGAAGACATACAGGATTAGACATCTATACAGATAATGAGAATTTCTGTAGCAATACCAGACAAGAAAAAGAAGATGATAATCCATGTAAGTACTTTGATTTCATAGTATAAGTCAACGACTACTTGACAAAAATGGGTTAATAAGGTGGGTTAATAAATGGGTAACTGGTCTACCTCCAGTTTTTTACAGGTATGATTTTTGCCTACTCCCATAAAATAGAACTAGCTAATATTTTGAGAAGCAGATACAAGACTATGTGGCTCCTAGTTTGAATTATTAGAATAAGTTTCTTTACCTATTTGAGCCTTCACATTACCAGATTATTCTAACTATGGTTGAGTAATTGTGAGTTTATTAACAGTACTGCTCTGTGACTGGTAATATCTGTCATGTGCAAGCTGTATCTAGATGTAAAGCAGTGACAGATTTCTTTTGTTTCCATTATTTCTGGCTGATATTTTTTTACAATAAAGACAGAGAGACAGCATTACTTGCATCCAATCTGATGCCTAAGATATCTTCACATCAAAACCAGATTGTTTACCATATGTTTAATTTGCATGTGCAAAAAAATAACAGGGAATAATTTTTGCACACCATGTTAATTTGTCCTGTTGTTCATTCAATCTTTGTATTAATAAATACTTTTAAGTAATTTCAAGCCCCAGCTTACCCAACTTAATATCTGAGGCTGCAACTCTATTTAGGACAAAAGTTAAAATTTCACTACACTGTGTATAATCTTCACATAACCATAAACTCAAAACTATGTATCATTTATTCAGGTGCTGAGCAGGTATGTCCAGAAATCTAAGCTTGTCCAATCTGTGCCCCCCTCATCAGTTGGGGCCCTCTCTACAATGTCTCAGCTCTGCATATTTTCTGCATACTCTTCCTAACCAATCTGCACAAGAACTCACTGCCAAATACCAGTTTGTTATTTATATCCCCTAATTTAAAATTCACCCAAGCCTTAGGCCCACTGGGCCTAGAAAAGTGAAGGAGAGCCTGAGTAATCGCAAGGGAACTTAACTTATATGGATTTACACATTACCTGCACATTTGGCACTGTGTCCTAGCCCAATGTCAGAAAATGAGCCAAAAAAAATTCATGTTTCGATGTCACAGGACATTTACTAGCTGTTATTTTTATTATTGTGTCCGAAACAACAAGAGAGCATGGAGGATCCAGAGTATTCTCTTTATATATTTATATCTCTTTAAATATTCTTAAAGTGCTGGCCATTTCTGAAAGAAGGTGATGTAAAAATCACACCTCCATATCCTGCACATCTGTTCTTTGTTCATAATGAGTTAAAGTCACCTGCTGCCAGCAGAAACAAAATGTAAGCCTTACTGTGTTTTCCTTCTCTTAGTCTTGCAGAACATGCACTGCAGAGAACAAGCTGGATCACTCTTCCTTGCCACATTTCTCTCTATAGGCATGTTTATGTGTCTGCATACACATCACCAAATATACAATACAAGAAGCATTGATGTGATTGATGCCCTAATTTTACCTCCAAAAATGGAAGATTATTTCTCATGAAGTGTGAGGTAAAAGCTGTGACCTTTTTGAGAATTGAGAATTATACATACTGTTCTACATAACAGTGGAAAACACTGCACAGAAAATTTTGAGGGGGATAATTCATAATCCACATTCAAGAATGACTTTGTCATAAACCTGACTGATATGAGAGGAACAGTCTTATATTCCAGAACAGCTGCATGCATCTGAAAGTGTTCTGCCTATAAAAGAAATGAATGCTAGGTATAGCTTTCAAAATGTAAACAACTAATAGGTTTTGTTCAGCTTTTTCTTTTCTTTTTCTCTCTGTATTCCACCAAGGAGCTTATTAACAGAAACAAACAGCTTTTCTTCATGCCAGGCAAGTCCTTGAAAAGTGTTTTCATCAATTACACAAAACACAGACACAAAATCTGCAGTTTGGTCTAATTAGTTCATGTTCTTTTACAAGCATAGTAATTATTAGTAATTATTAGCTCCTTTTCTGATTGATATTTTCAAGATCATTTTAATAATCACTATACAGAGCTTTTAAGGTAGTGTTTAAGATTGTGACTCTAACACAGACAATGTATCCCCACTGGTATTTAGGCTTGTTGCCAATTTGCATCCCTTCTACAATGCTGGCTTTGCACCAACACAAAAGAAAACCAAAACTGTAAATGTTGATGTTTCAAAACCAAAACTGTAAATAATACCCAGAATTTTATGCAAAAGTAATTGAAAGAAAATTCGTAGTAACTTGTGACTTTTGAAATTTAAGGATTTCAAGCACCTGCAGAGGATTTTTGACATTCACCATATTTCATCCTTTTATATTTTAAATGTTCAGTGCACAGTCAGGCAAAAATTCTTGTAAGATATGTGCATTTTAAGCTGGACTAGCACAAGAAAAAGTCCTGAACAAAGACTTGTCGTAGAAAAGACACAAAAACTGTTTTAAAAATGTCAACACTTCTTGAGCTTTGGAAAGTCATCTGGCCTGCCATCTTTGCTTCCCAAACTGTAACCCACTTTTATCACAAGAAGATTCGTACAATGGGAACTATTATTGAAGAGTACGTGTTTTAAACAAAATTAAAAGAACTTGGACTAAAACCCGCTGACAGGGACCAGTATCTCAGCCTATCCTCTTCCGCTCACCACTTGGGACGCGCCTGCGCCGCCCAACCGATGGCAGAGACACCTGGTGGCGGGAGGAGGGACTGCACGGGGCCTTTCCAGCCGGGAGAGGCCCTGGAGCCCCTTTGGACACATACCTTCCATATTCTCCCATAGCCTCCACTACCATGTGACTTTTGTCTGTCTGTACGTGGAGTCCATCAGCTTTGTACTGCTTTCCGGGAATCAGTGGTTTTCCCCTGGGTCCCCACCAGTACAATCAGTTGTGGCCCCTCCTGTTCCCTGTAAAGCCTGTTATCTGGAAAAAGAGTGAAGCCTCTCATTAAACCAGCATCCAGTGGGATCAATTTGAAGGTGAAACAGTTTACTCCACACTAATATGTCTTCAGTTAGCAAAAGTTCTTCTCTTAAAACTGTTGGGATAGCAGGTCCTTCATGGTCAAGCTCCACAGGTTTCTTTGTCTTTGAAATGGATGGCCACAAATTAAGACAAAATCATAGAGCATCAAATGTTCCCAGAAGCAGGAATGAAGAAGACAGATTTCAAGGAAAAATATGCAACCTGTCTCTCTGAGAAGACCACTACACCATCTCTGGTGCATCATACTGTAATGCCTCTGCTCAGCCAATAAAATCATACTTACCAGAATCTTACAATTCTGTTTCCTGGATGTTTCCTGATTGAATCACTGTCAACGATTCCCTTGTGCTCAGTGCCTAACAAGCCTTTTCATTTCTGTGTTGAGCTCAAGCATACAGGTATCTCTAGAAGAAAGCTTAACATATAACACAGAGGCTTTGTGCCTGAAAATCAGCATTTCCACTCCATCTTGGAGCTAGTTTAGGCTCATATATATAGTGTTATGGTATGGTATTGCAGGACAAGATTTTTGACTCTCCAAAATTTTAAACATCAGCCCCTCTTTAATATCTGAGTTTGTTTTATTTTAGGGGATTGACTAGTTGGAAAAGGCAGTTTTACAGGTTAGAAGTGTTTGGGGTAACAGGATAGATTGATTCTTTCTGTATGACCAACTATAACAGAATACAGGAAGCTGTGAATTCAGTCATGACAGTTCTATGCCACTGCAGGTGCTTCTTATTCAGGCATCTTATTAACATATGATATGGGTCAGATTTCTTTTGATTTTTTCCTTTATTTTTTTCTGTGGTCAAGTAGATCTGATCACTTGGTTCTTCCAGTCTTTCTTGTACATGTTCCTTCCTATGATTTCAAGTATTTTTGTTTAGGAAGTACTCCTGAGTTTTTCAGAATCAATTTTTTTTATGGTTTTATTTTCTGTTGAAACAGTAATATAGATCAATTCTCTGAGAATGAGTTTGAATGTTATAACTTATCATATGTCTATTACACACAAGCAAGATGGCATAGTGCTTAATAAAACATGAAACAAAACATCTTCATCCTATCACAAGACTGATGGATATGCAAGTCTTTCCCCTGAGTCTCTACACCTACAGTTATCTCTTAAGAAGACAACAGGACACTACAGTCATTATTATCAACCAGGACTTGTTGCACATTTCTATCTCCTCTCAGTCTTCTAGTTTTGTACTGAAACCATAGCCATATCTAGCTGTGAGCCTTGTTTTGAAGATTGCTTAATTTGGTTTGAATGAGATCGGCTTGAACAAAATTGCTTCAGGCTTAGAAACATTTTTGTTAATCACAGAAGTTGTAAGTTCCTATCGCAGTTATATGTACATCATTAATTGTGGGTTTGCATTCTTTTAAAGTCGACCTAATTGCTTCCTACTTCTACTGCAAATTATGTAAGTGTCATAACAATAAGAGAAGTGTTACTCTGGGCTCCAGAGGCTTCTGTGTGAATGGAAAGCTCAGCCAGCTGAATTCACTCTTCCATAACAGTATTGATAACTTGAAGTACTGCAGTCTATACATATGCCTCACCTAACCCACCTCAGTGGCTTTTCCAACTTTCTGATGGACTAAAATCTAAAAATCTCTAGCCTTTTTGACTGCAGAGGCAATTTCTTCTTTGATGGAAATGATGTGCACTTGAGTTTGAAGATAGGATGAAAAGTGGCTCAGAGATGTGACTTCTTCTAGCCTTGAGTATGTTTTTACTATCCTTGAGGCACAACAATTACACTTTAATGTCACATTAATTGTTGAATGACTGCTATTTTTGTACCTAAAGTGGCCTGGGAGTAGAGCCCGAGGTAAAAAATGAAAGTTTTTACATTGAGGGAATTTTATTTTAAATACGAGGAGACTCAAAGTCATGGAAAGAGAAAAAAAAGGAAACAATGGACAATAAAAATAAGAAAATGCACCAAAAGAAGTTTTTCCTTTCTTTCTACTTTTTAAAAATATCTGATAAATATAAGGGTGTTTTTTAAATTTCAATAAATAAATAGTACTTAAATTTAATGCTTTCAAAAAGAAAACTGCATCTCAGAAAAAAAATAGCAGAGCAAGGCACTTCTATAGTGAATCCAGCCAGTTTATCCAAACTGAGGTTCTCCCCTTGTCTTCATTCACAGAATGTTCTGGATGTTCACTCTCTGTTGGTTTTGCTCCCAATGGTTTACATGTCCTTCTGTCAAATGACTAGAATTACATCTATCACATAACCAAATCCCTCACTAGCAAGGGATAATGGGGTAGCCCTCACCATTAACACAAAATAGATATGCCTCTAGTCATGGGCTAGGGACAATAAAAAAGGACAGAGCCCTATCAAATTATATGCCCTTCTATTATAAAAAGTGGCTAGTTATTTCCCCATGTGGTATTGACTTAAGAAGCACAGCAGCTGTAGAGCCCTGGATTTCTGCCATAACCAAGGAAAAAACATTCAATGTAGAATCTGACAGTTTCTTCTAAATTGGTCTAACCTTCTCTTGTTTTAAAATTCAGACACCATGAGACAGTATTAGGCAGTTCATTTAACTTGCTGAGCTGATAATTCATACATAATATAGCTGTTAATTTGGCAAGGAAAAACATCAGGCATGCTGATATTGTGTGCACACCTCTTTATCCCCTTTAATTCCTTTGTGTTCCACCATCACTGAAGATTTTTTCCCAACTCTGTGTTTCATAACAGGAAGGAAGTGAGCTGAAGAGCTGTAATGATTTCCATCTAAACTGCTCTCTTTTTGTCTGCACTACAAAAACTAACATCCCTTTGCCAACATTTACTTAGACATTTTCAAATGAAAGGAAATTATGGAAGTGTGAATACAAAAATGAAGCAAAGTCTTTTTACCATAAAGTGTGCATTGGAAATGAGTGAGTTTCCCACTGTTCAGAACATACATTTGAACAGTAGGAGAAAACGAATGCTCTAAGGACTGTCTCCTGCCTGGTGGCACAGCAGAGCAATCAGAAGATAGAATGCTGGGTTTGGAAAGGAAAAAAATCAGTCCTTCTTGAGAGTTAGTGAAAGAGTTCTTTATTTTCATCTCTCATGTGACGTTTCACAACCTCATTGGACTTTTAAAGTTACATACAGCTACCCTTTATGCTGTGTTTTCCGGTCCTAGGATTTTCCCTGGAATATATGATTCCCAAATATGAAGTCTGGCAAAGGATTCTGTCAGTTCTGCTACATTTGAGAAAAGAAATTATATTTGTTTGGGGTTTTTTTCAGGTTTGCTTTTGTAACTACACACAGTATTTGGTAATAGGAGCTTTGTGATAAATAAAGCTAAGAGGAAAGGTGGTAGGTATGTGGAAGAGAACACTGATATGCCTGCACACAAAATGAGTAGGGTGTTCTGTATACACTGACTTTACTCAAGAACTCAGATACACAAAATATCCATCTCTGGGGTGTATTTATCTTAAATTCAATCCAGGATTCACTTAAACATTGTTTAATTAACCCAATTAAAATTAATTAACACAAACCCTCAGAAACCATAGTTTGAGTGTCTCAACTCTCGATTTATCATTCAAAATCACTTTGACGGTCAGTTTCATTCTGTTCACCTTCTGGTTTCTAAAATAGGCAATGTCCACATCATGTGTGTTGTTTTGTGGGGGATTTTTCTACAGCTACAAGAAACTGAAAACTTTTTTGATTCTTGGCTCAACCAGTTGACTGGTTGAATGATAAATACTGTAGGGAAATTGTATAAACGAGTTGGAAGTTTAAGAAAAAAATGTGAATCTTGCAAGACATGGTAGTGCTGTAAGATTAGTGAAACTCCACCCCTGAAGTTCCTGAAACTTCTATTCACTTAAGTGCTGCACTTTGTGGTCCTAGCTGACAGTATTTCAAACTGTTAAAATAGTAAAACATTAAAATTGGGCAGATAGTCTTTTGATATTCAAATAATTGTAAACATGACAGTCTTTAAGACAAAGTTAGTACATTCTCTTCTGCAGAGAGACTGAAAAGAGCTCAAGTGGTATAACTGGGTCAGGGTAAATCTAATAGAAAAAGTGGATTCTGCAGCCCAGAGCTCAGATCATTTTGCAGACTCTGTTTATGCCACCACTGAGGTACTGTCCTTCATACACAGCCTTGAGTGAAATTCTGTTTCAAGCAAAGGAAAATCACAAGATATAGATGGCTTTGGCCTTGTGCAAGGGTTAAATATAACACCTGGAACAAATCTCCCAGAGATATAAATTCCTCCTTAAAAATTATTAACTGGATAAGATAAAGTCCTTTGAAAAACAACACTAAAAACCCAAAACAAAACAAGAAAAAAAAAAGAGGAACCAAAGAAATCAAAGGATGAAATACCACCAAATTTATGCAAATACAGAAGTTCCTTTTGTTCACAACATGACTCTTTGCTAGGAAAACCTGTTATAATCTCATCTTTACACAAGTTCTTTATGGTAGTTTGCGTAATGAAGTAAAGGTTTTTTCAAATAAAAAAAAAGGAGGGCAGGAAAATAAACAACTAATCTAATAAAATTAAAATCTAAAAACCCAAGAAAAACACCTACAGTGCAAAACTGAAACCAGTAAATAACCCAGGTGTACTTTTTCTAAAAAACATTGTTATTCGGTTAACTTTTCTCACAAATATGTTTGCTTCTCTTTATCTTGCTTTAGACCTGGGAAGAAAAAAGCATTACAAAAGTATAATCAAAATGCCCTGTTTCTCCACTCTTACCTTTTTTCAGAAATTAAGTCAAGAGGATTTAGTGAAAGAAAAGAAAAAAAATAAAGGGGGTCAAAAGTTTTCCCCTGAGTCTTAACAGCTTGGTGGGCCACAGCAGGTAAGGGCAATTTCTGTTGTAAATGGACGAGAAACAAATTAAATAAATGGCATCATGCCTAACCACATTTGATTCACCAAAAAAATGGTTCTTTATAAGGGGATCAACTGAGAAAAGCACGTGGAAGGAACGTGTGAGATCTAACTTCCTGCCTCTGAACCATACAAGTTGTCTTCACCATCTTGCACACTCATCATGAAGAAATATTCAAAACTTTTTGCAGTATATCATATGCATATTCACATTTTTATGCTGTACCTATTAATTTGTGTAGTCTACTGTAATTATGGGTTCATTGCTACTTCAGGAAGATTTTCCAGACATCAGGCCAGGTGTATTTTGCCTTAAATACTCTATCAAATTATTTTCTTGTAAACAATCTGTATACAAAATAAATACAGAGATTTAATTTTCAGTTGCAAAAAAGCAGATGCATAAGAAAACCCATCCATCATGATACAGGATGTTTTTGTGGCCTGAAGCAGCCAATTTGAACTCATATACATTCTTGTTTTAATTCTGGACATCCTTCAATACTGAAATGAGTTAGGCATCTAAGTCACCCTTACAAGTTGTTTCAACCTTTTTTCATTTTTTTTTCCAGTAATCTTAGTTAAAGCAAAACAAAAGGCATTAATTTTCTCCACTAGATTCAAACACCTAATTAGGTGTAAATCCCAACAATTTAAAATCTGATGTTATGGCTGTTAAGGCAGACACAGCTTATATGATTTGTACTTTTTCAAAAACATAGAAAATAGGCCTACAAAATTAGTCTCTTACATAGTAGCTGGGAAACAGCAGTTGCCACTGTGGATTTAGCATCAGGGAAGGCTAACAGCACCCTGTGGTACGTAAGCAAGAGAAACACCAGATCAAGGGATATGGTTATTTCACTCTCCTCAACACTTGTTAGGCCACATCTGAAAAAATCATCAGCTTTCACTACCAAATTCAGAAGAGATATCAAAAAAATTGAGAAGGTCCAGTGAGGGGCCACCAAAATGGTTACAAAACTGGAGAACTTGACATATGAAGAAATATAGATGGAATTGAATTCGTTTGACCTAGAAGACAGAAAGTTTAGAAGGAATTTAATCACTCTCCATCAAAATCTTAGGTATATTTGTGGAGAAGGTGGAGGGACTCTCATTACAGGGGAAGATGGCAACAAGATGAGAACAACTTGCTTCATGAGAAATTCTCTTTGGATATAAGAAAAATATGTCTTACTGAGAACAACTAAACATTGCCCAAAGAAGTGATGGAAACTCTCATGCGTGAAGTATTGAATACACAGCTTGACAGGGCCCTGGAAAACTGAGTCTAAAACTCTGCTTTCAACAGAAGATTGGACCAAGTGAACTCCAGTAGTCCCTTCCAACCTTTTAATTAATGACTTTTGAATTTTTCAATTTTTCTTTTCTTTGTCATTCTTGCTCTATTTTTGAAGAGATTTTTTTTCCTAAAATTAGTCTTACTTTCTAAAATAAAAAAAAAAGAAATTATTTAAAATACATGCAAAAGAAAATGTGTATTCTGTATCGATACTCAGTCCCGCTGTTGGATTTGCAAGAGTATGAAAGGGATATGCGAAAGAAAAATGAGAATGTGCTCTTTATCTGACTCAACTGTTCATGTAATTTCCACAGGAGAAACATATAATGAGGCTTTGAATTTAAGCTACACTGCCTCTGGATTCCCCCCTCCAGTTATCAGCCTGAAACTCGAGTCACATTACACTTATACAAGAGTGGGATTACATTCCCCTAATGGGGAAGGATTAAGCCAAAGGAGGTGGAACAGCTTTCAAAGGAGCAACTTCAACACAGGGGGCCAAATTCTACTCTCAATTACACACATGTGATTGTCACAGTGATTTCAATGGGGATACTCAGGTGTAACCAGGGGTAGAATGCCTTTGTGACATGGAGCAGATGTGAAAAATCCAAGTGTAGACTAACAATGAGCATCTAATTTTTAAACAGTCACTTTATTGTGGATGGCAAGCAACAGAAGACCATGATCTACTGCACTGCCATCCAAAATAGCACTTTCTTCCATACTGAATTCATCTTCACGCTCCTGCAACTGCTGCAACATAGAGCAAAACTACAGTAACAGATGCTGGAAAACGAAGGCGAGGTTCTGAAAGGTGATATTCTGTTCTCAAAGAGCTTACAATTTCTCTGCTTGTTGAAGCATTTGTCTCACCTCTAGCAATACAGCTCCTGAGTATCATCCTGTGGTCAGAGCTGCTTTGTATCCTTCAATTTTAATTCTTGCAGCTTAAAAAGTCAATTTTTCAGTTTTTCTGTCTTAGAGGACTTTTTAACTTATCTCTGCATTTCTGTTTTCATATAAGTTAGCAAGTACAAAACAGAAATCAAGATTTTTGGTTTTGAAAATTTTATGTAAATACAAGATATTTTAACATGACTCACAATCTGAATCCCTCCTTTGCAGCAGACCAGACAAACTTTGCAGTAAATTCCATCAATAGAAGAATGTAGGTAGAAGACTTTAAGTTCAACAATATTCACACCAACAATTTGCCAGAGTTTTAATAAATTGTATCATGAGTGGGTAAGGTAAAACCATATTGAAGGGAAGGGAAAAATATCAGTACAAAAGCAAATGGCTTCCTGGAACTGTCCAACCTGCCTCCTGCCAAGGATCAACTCATCTGATCTAAAAGACAACATCATATGTGGAGATTCTCATTATATTGTCCGTGTTACATGACAATACGAGCAATCCTGACAGAATGCAATGGACAGCTGCCTGTCACCCAAGAGTGCAGAGCTTTGACTGTGTCTACAGGAGCTGCCCAGCCATCAGAGAGACTGCACGCTGAGACCTCACTCATGGTCATGCTGCAGACCACCCTGTCATTGAAATAAAAGAGAGAAAGGGAAAAGGGAGGGGAAGGGGAAACAGAAGGGGAAGGTTAAGGAGAACTAATCTGGCAATAAAGTAGGGATTTGCTCTAGATGAAAAATGTAAACAGAGGTAACCCACATAAATGTGTATTAAAACTATTGTACACTACAGAAATTTCTCCCATTCCATTTTTTTTTCCTGAGAAACATTCCTGTAGCTTTATAATCAAGTGATTTCACTATCACTTTTTAAGAACTGACTGCCTTTACATCCTCAGCTTAGTGTTGAAACTCAGGGAGGTAATAATGGAATTCAAAACCCAGAATAAAGATACACGTCAGTGACACATAAGAAAATTATTAGAGTAAACTATGCTCAAAGCCATACTTGGACCATACTCTTAAAAAGTTAGAAGACAGAAAACAGTAATACAGTGGTTCTATAATTTCCATGAGCCTCCAGCAGCACCTCTCACTCAACATTAGCCACCCAAAAGTTGTATATCTTATCAAAATCATCCGGGAGAGGAGTCAAGGGAAGTCAATTAAAACTGGAATGTTAGAAGATGACAAGAAAAGACTCCTAGTTTTAAGCCGAAGTGGTATTTTTTCAGAAGAGCCAGTCTGGGACCTAGAAACTGACATAATTATGTGCAGGCTAAATTATCTGGAAAACAAAAAAAAGCACACAACAACAACAACAACAAAAATCCAAAACCAAAAACCAAACAAAAAAGACCCAAATAAACACAAAACAGACCAAAAACAACCTCTTCACTGTCCTCTGCAGAACACTAGAGGAACCATGCAACTACTCAGGGAAAGCCAGAAAGACAGACTAACTGTCTCCCTGTCAGGTTGTGACACTGCTGGTGTCAGACGCCCTTGAATTTCACCAGCATTTTCTGAAGTCGTCTGAAACTGCTTCACTGCTACTATATGAAGACATCACCACATCCTTTCATTCACATCTCTGTAGCATATGATGCATTCAGGTTCTGATTTTCATACTAAGTAACAGCAGAAAATTAATCCTGAAAAATCAGTCTATTTGATAAGAAAAATAACAAAGGTATTTAAGCAGAATATTAACTGATCATCTCTCTAGGGAAACCAGATAATACATTCATAAATAATGTATTCATTAGCAGGCACTGAAAAATAATTGAGAAAATTATTTTGCAAATAATGTCTGAATAGTACTCATCTTAACCGAGCTTCTCAGAGCTGTCACTAAAATTTACTGTGCCTAACTGCCCTTTACCATTGTGATTAATGCTAACAAAAAAATATAGTGGTGTTTTATAACATTGTCCAAAAAAAAAAAGAAACAAACAAACTGGATAGGGCAAGTAGGTGAATAAAAATTTGCATCACTAACTTAAAGTAAGAAATATTACTGATTAGTAAATGTGTTCCTGTGATATACTTTTCCCACTGTTTTATTCACTTGGGGCTTGATTGTGTATGGGTGGAGTTACTGGTATTGTACAGACACAACTGCATAGACACAAATTTGCGCTTGGATCTTTTTGGAAAGTATTAAATAAACAAATCTCATTCATGATGGGTAAGAATCACAAATGCCATGATAGATCTAAAACCAA
>WEIV01022694.1:46811-63653 GCA_013390005.1 Calyptomena viridis | reverse complement strand
CAAACATGACTGCATCAAACAGCTATGGTATACCTCAGGGTCAAATTCTGATTTATACCCATCAAATTGTATTCAACCCAGAGAAACTAAGTGGTGTGAAAGTAAAAGCAGTAAGTCACCATCTGTCTCTGTATATCCCTAAACATAAAGAAACTAGAATATATTTGACTATGTAGTTTTATTTAAAATACATAGTGTTAGTCTGCACATTTGAGTAAACTTGCAATGTAGCATATCATGACAAAGAATTAAGTGTCATAACACTGGTATATAGTAAAAACACTGTAAATATTTTTTACAAAGCAAACATTGTCTTCAAATGAAAGCATGCAAGCTGGCTGAAAGAGGGAACAGTTAGAGATGTATTTAATATTAAAGAGCAGGAAAAGCACAGTCAAATCCACAAGAGCCTTGCAGCTTGGGTGGGTTTCACTTGATCCTTAAAAAAGCATACAAAGCTTCATACTCTGATCTTCTGCTGTATAATGCTATATCAAGTAGAATCTCCAAACCTCAGACAGACAGCCTTCCTGTGGGAAAATCCCTAGCTTTTTCTTTATGATTGTGATTCTTGCTAGGGGCAAGCAGAAAGAACATTTTAGTGATTAAGCATAGGATAGATTCTTTCAAAATGTCTTTGGGGAGCTTTAGCTTAGTCATTAAACATATAGTATTTTTAAACTTCCTGGATCAGCTCTTCAAACCATGCCCCAACTTCTTTGTGTTGTGGGTGTGGTAAAAGAGACAAAAGCTGCCCTTGCAGGGCTTTCTCACACCTCCATGGGCCTGTGCTATGTTGTAAATTAGGACAGAGCAGTGCACCTAATCAAGGCAGAATGCGAAGAAGAAAGAAAACTATGCTATGATTTCTGACTTGCAGTTAAAACTGTTGTTTAAATGGCATTGAACTATTTTGTAGCATATCTATTGCATACTGATGAAAAATATAACCAGGATGAACCCATGATCATTAAAATTTCATTATTCTGAGAAAAGAAACAATGACATTGCCCTTCTGCTCTGCCCATCCCTGTCCTTATTTTCCTTGCTTTATTTTTAGAGAGTAATAGTGAAAATAAAGTGTTTCTTTCCATATGCTGCTAAATATTTGTATTGACCACTCTACCACTATTTTCCATAAAATTTTATAAAATTATTCGAACAGGTCCATTAAAAACCCTGGTGAGATTCTTTTGCACTCTCTGATACAATCTTCCATTGCCAAGAGATTTCTTCTAATATTCATGGAGTCAGTTGCATTACAAATTGCAATTATTACCCAAATTATACTTACAATGTGCTCTTAGACAAGTCTACTTGTCTAAAGCTGCTGGTATTTGACTCATTCTGTAGAACTGAATAAAGCAAGGATTATCAAACTTAATTTGAAGAGGTTACAGTACTTAGAGCTCTTTGTAAGGTCAAGTTCTTACACAGGAATTTCTCACAGTTCACACAGTGCACTGAACAGTTGTACAAGTACAACATTTTGATAATTTCTCAATAGATCAGTGGTATTCCTGATACAAACATGATAGGTAACTTCTGACAAGCTCAAGAAGAGCAGACCATATCTACCAGTACTCTAGGAAGAAACACAATTGTTACTGTCTTTGACAAGAAAGTCTGGAATGACAGCTATTACAGATACAAATATAGTATTTTTAAAAAAAAAGTTACATAAATATTCCCATCTAACTGGAAAATAACTTCCCAAAGATGTACGCAAAATGTTGCCCATGATTCTCAAATATATGCCCCTTCCACTACACTCTCCTCTTCCTCACTCCCCCAAAAGACTTGGTCATTTACTGCAGGTCAGTGTATTCTGGCTACATTGACAACAAGCAACACAAAAGAATAACCTCAGAAGCAGTGACTTGTAAAGACTCACTGGCAGGTGGTTCTTTTCCATTTTCATATTGTGGCTACTCCAACTTAACACCAGCTAGTGTAAGTTTCAGCTGTAGACAGATTGTGCAGATAAATGCCCATCTTCTCATATACACAGTCTATATACACTCCATAAGTCAAAATTGTACCTTAAAATTCCACTTGGAGACCAACCAGTGGCTAGCAATGCTCTGGGAATGCTGGTCTCCTGTACCCAGTGAGATATATTGCTTAGTCAGTGGAGGTGGCTCTCTGAGTTGTACCACAGACTGATATCTTTCCTATCCATAATAGCAAATGTCTTAGCAGCAAATGATGAAGGGGTGTTGTGCGGAGCCTTCCTTTCACTTGCTGAGATGAAATCATCTAGCTGCAGCCAAAATATCAGTACTGCTTCCACCTCAGCAACCATCAGAGCCCCCAGTGAACAGGGCAGGTATGAGTTCTGCCCTATCTGCTGGCAGCATCCTCCAAGCTGTAACAGTGCCTTCAGCCTGATACAGACTAGGTTGTGGCCAGAGAGCTCTCAGACATTTATCAGTCTCACCCACGCACCTGGCAAGGCATTTGACAGCAATGAGCAAGTGCAGAAAGGCAGAAATTCAGGATCTCCATTTTCCATTGCAGAAGCCCTGCACACCACTCTCATACTGCTGGAAGATGGAAGCTGTCCAGATCATTCCTTCTGTGGATGTTCTGGATCTTTCTGGCACTGCAAACTCCCTCCACAGTGGCAGCCACCCAAACAGGGGCTGAGGTATCCAGCATCAGCCTTGGATGCTGTTTAAGCACTTACAGCCCAAACTGGGATCCTCAAAACTGCTCAGCTGATAACCATTCTCAGAGACATATGACCTCTGCAGAGAACTCAGTTTTCTATGCTGGAGTTTCTCAAACACCCACAGTTCTGTCTGCACAGATGCCCATGCCTAGTCTGTCTCTGACAGGCCACATACTTCAGTCAAGACACATTGTCCAAGTTATAGAAACTTTAGAATCATTAAGGTTGGAAAGGACCTACAGGTTTATTGAGTCCAACCAAATGGACTCGAACATGCTTCCCATGACACAGGTTTCAATCCTCTAGCTCTTATTTCCTCTCTTCAGTCTTGCCTCTGCTGCTGAATAGCTTCAGTGGGCCAGACGGAAACACCCCACTAGACACACACAGCAGCCCCACACATACACAAGACTGCCTTGGCTGAGGGAGGGATCCAGGGCTGCATCTCCTAAGGCACTGGGGGAATCTAAAACCAGGTCTGTCACATCCTAAGTAAACACTGAAACCATTGATCACTTTTAGAATAGGGAGAACTACCGCTCCACACATCTTCTAAAATTAGAAATTATATTTTACATCCCTTAAATAAAATGAAAAAAATGTATATATGATATTAGTACCTATGCTTAAGAAAGGGCCTTGGCCATAAATTCTGGAAGGAGAGGGACTCCCAGTAACACTGGGGCCCATGCCCTGAAGAAGATCAGGATCTGCAATACATTCCTCTGCTCAATGTGCAGCAACTGTTTTTCTGTGAATCCCACTCAGAGGATTCAGCTCTCCCCATCCAGTTGCCACAGTCAAGATCCTGCTCTGCAACCCATGCTCCATTACCAAGCCAGGTGTCCATAAGGAGCCCCAACAGAGCTCACCCCACAAGGAAGGTGGAGCACACCTCAGGGACACCTTACAGCCACAGCCTACCCTTCCTTACAGACCCCATGCTCAGATGGGACATTTGCAGAAGTGTGCTGGACTTTTCTCACCACAAGCTTCATATGGAGAGTAAATGTGCTAAGTCCTAGCTTTTTGAAGAGAGGCCTACGTGCTGACATGAAGCACATACATGGATCCCATGCTGAGTGAGGAAATGGTTAAACTGCATCTAAACCAACCATCCTGCGTGTACCTGGGTCTGCACTACTGAAGTGGGAATGTCCTGTGTCAGAGGCAGGACCAAGGAGTATGGAAACTCAGGGCAGAGAGGCAGCCAGAGCAGCTCTCTACCATGTTGGGAGACTTCCAGGTCATGGCCTCAACAGCACAGTGGGAGGAAGAACAGCAATGCACTAAGGTGAGGGCAGGCATCCACTCTCTTGAGAACAGGCAAATTTCAGCTCCCTGACCTAGACTCACAGCAACTGCTCCAGAGGGGCTTTCACAAAGAGAAAAGGCATTGACAGAAGCACAAGCCCAGGCCTTCCCTATAAGCTATGCAGACCAACTATCAATACTGCATTTCCACCGTAACAAAGGCATGAGGAAGTTTATCAGGGATACTTGATCTCTATCCATCATCAAGGGATCAGTTCTCAATGTGGTCATTCCTGTGCAGATGTGAGTTTCAGGCAGCTCTGTGCTTTGGGAACTATTCTGTCATAACCTTTTCAGCATCACTCCCAGGAAGAGAGTACCTGTCTAACCATCCTAACACAGAAGAACTCAGTCTCTGCTGAAAAGGAAGAAAATGTCCATTCCCAGAGAAGCTCTGCTGCCTCTTGCTAGCAGTGAGCTTCTTTACAAGCCCACACAAGTCTGGACTGTGCCATGAAACAAGGGTTTCAATACCAGAGAGCAGGTTGTCATGGACCCTGTGTCATGACACATGTCTCTTCCATATTTTCCTTAAAACTGCATTTACCACTCCACTGCCCCTGGCAGTTTCACTGACCTAACTGGAACCACTAATTATTTGTTCCTGTTAGACTCCAAATTCACAGAAGTTCATATCTCCCCTGACTTAAATCACTTTTATTTCCAAATAAAAAATATCTTAGAATATTAAAAAAGTATAAAACAATCATTAACTAAGGGGCAACTCAGACTAACACCACCTGACTAGTAGACATGATTAATAACTGGATCAGGTAACTCACCATACGTAATTGATCATTAACTCATTAAATTTTTTCATTCTCTGCTTGATCAACAGCTGCTTTAATTACTGCCTTTTGTCCAGCAGCATATTAAAATGTACATCAAAATTAAAAATACTTTCTGAAAAATGAGGTATAGAGTTATCTTGCTGAATGGGTGAAGGCAAATAAAACTATAGAGAATGAACACTCAGCATTAGTGACTATAATAGTCAGCCAAACGTATCTTGCAGAACAAAGCTTTCAGTTTTCAGGGGTTTTTCCATCCACTTTCCATCCTTGCAACATAAAACTTGCACTGCTAATTGCAATTCTGCTACTTGTCATGCTATTTCATTCTTAATTCTTATTTTTCCTATGAGGCACTTACTGAATGAAGAGACCAATTCTGTGGAAGTTGGCAACAATTTCACCATAGAAACAGGAATAAGTGCAATGTAGGAAAAAAATTTTTTATGGTAATTTAGCATTTGTAAGACACAAGACTTTCAGTCTATATTAGTCAGTTATTACTGTAGAGTTGTATTAACAGCACCATGTTATTTTATTTACTATTATTGACTACAATGGTTACAGCATTACTCTAAGGACCTGTGTGGAGCAACGTCCATTGTATTAGGCACTACATATCTGTGAAGCAGCCATAAGCATCCTCAAATAAATCCCTGTTTGAATGACACAATGATTTCACAATGAAATGTCTTTCTATAACCAAAATATTCACCAGGAAAAATGTCAAACTGACAAAGAATAATTTGGGTTTGATAGTTACAAGAAGTAGTCTCTTCCCTTCATAAACTGAAACACAGTAAACACATTTCCCTAATGTAATCTGTTTTGGAGAGCCACTGCCAGTGGAACCGAGATCCCAAATGGTGAAATTTCACTTCCAGAACGACTTTAATGACCAAATCTTCTGCTCTGAAGTATGTCATAATAGTATTGGTACCATAAAGAAATACGATATGTGGTGGTTCTTGAAAAAATCCAAATGTTCTTTCCTTTTCTACTATATAATTGCAGGGTTCACTGACTTTGAAATGGGATTGACTCAAATGAATTGAAGACACATGACTCTCTAGACGTCTGCTGGGGCTTTACTCAGAAAAAAAAAAAAAAGTGAAGATCAGGGCGTAAAACAGCTGTGCTTATTGGAATTACAGACAAAGATACCTTGAAAATTAATACATAAGAAGAAAAAGAGTGAACCACGAGAACAGAGGTTTCAAAATCCAGCATTTACAAAATGGATGAAGAAGACATGCCTAACATCTTGAATATACTGCTCCTGTATGAATATGAGAGTTAGTTGTTTTCCCAGTTTACACTAACCAATAAGAAAATAAGATCTGGAATGAACACTTGACTAAAACAGATTTATTTAAAGTGATACAACAATTTGAGGTTTCTGGCCACAAAATGCTCAGTCCTGCTCATGCCGACATAATTGTCAAAACCACTCACAGATTTCAGATACAAAAGGACCATCCCTGAATAAGATTACTTGAATAATTAAAAAAAAAAGCTCTAGCTTTTCAAGTGTTCATTTTCTCTAAAGGAAGCCCTGCATCTTTAGAACATCTCAAATCCTACTGACTGTGCCATGTGTGAAGTTTGGGATAGCTCTGCAACAGACAATTGGGCAGCTGCCCAGCTCAGAATGAGTCTGAACTTGAGTCGTACCAGTAGGGTCAAAACCTGTAAAACCTTCCTTACTTCCATCACAGAGGTAAAAGACACATAAAGTAGAGCTTCAGGCCTGGCATGGGGCTAATTCTGTTATGTTTTGTTAAGAGCTCTCTCCAGTAAAATATAATATAGGTAATTTGTATGTAGTCTCCTACCCAAGTACTTACACATTTGAAATTTCCCTTAGATATCAATAAGTGAGCAAGGGAGTGTTGATTTATTTTACAATATTCTCCACATTCAGATGAGTTACTGACTCCTGTTTCTGATTCCCACAACAAGCAAGATGTTTTTAGTGGTGCACTAATATCTTAATAGGGCTTTTTTTCTTATAATAGAAAATTACGTCATTTAAGGTTAAATATGAAAAAGCAACAAGAGTAGTGGAAAGGAAATTACCTTTTTCCTACAAAATCATAACACTGATTTTATACACTGACTTGATATGATTTTTACGAGCTAACTTTTTTACCCACATCTAGAGGATTTTTAGCACTAGCTTCAGTGAGCATTGGACTTGAGCCCTAAAAGCTATGTATTCTTGCTTCACTAGAGGTTAGTGGCAAATCTTTCACTACCTTTACAAGACCCTTTGTAAACTAAAAAGTTTTCTTATGCAATTTCTGATTCACTAGGGTGCTGTAATATTAATTAGTTCGGATTACTTACAGTAAGATGTTTGATGTCTGAAACCTCAGTTTGTATCTTCAAGTTAGTGAAAAAATGTTTGGCCTCCAAATTTTAGAGTGTTTTTAAGTGTCATATATACCTTAAGATCTTTTACATATCATCATATCTTTGTAAAAAAAAAAGTTTAATTTATGGGCTGTAGTTAAAACCTTCATAAACTTTTCAAGCTAATTCCCACCATATTTTACTTTATCATACACAGTGACACGTCAGTATTATCTCTATATACCTGCTAAGTTTAACACTTTTCAAACAACACCTTGTATTTGTGACAGTTAAAAATAAACACAAAATTTTACCCACGAGAAAAAAAAAAAAAAAAAAGGAGTACCAGGATCATGGTTAAGATTCCTTTTCTAGGAAATGTTGCTCTCTTGATCCTGAATTCCCTGAGTTATTGGGAGTTTGAAATAGTTTAAATGTGTTGGATGGAAAATTATTTCAAAAGCCTTGGAATAAAATTTGCTCTGTATAAGAGGAAATTTGCAACTACTAAATCTAGAAAACAGCACTTATTCATAAGTCTTATAAACTGCACAGAGTCCTACTCACTGGTAAATTTCATAATTCCACATTAGCAGACTCAATTACAATATCCACTGCAAATAGCATATCAGTGCATCATAGTTACAGCAATCAGCTTCCAAAATGGGATATCATGGCCCTGAGCTCAACCACACTGGGAAACAACACAGAGTTTGAAAAGGAATTACACAGATTTGTAGCAAACCGGTTTGCATTTCAACAGAGGAACAGCAAAGGCAAAGGATGGGCTCGTACGCTGTTCAGGAGTCTGAAAATCCACCACTCAACCATCCAGCGTTCCAGGAGAGTTTGAAGGCTCAAAAAAATCCAAATGAATATATGGAATGAACGACATCTAAGCAAGAGATGCCTCTTTCTCTATACTTACAAATGATGCTTACTTTTGAGCTAAATGTTTTTATTGATCCTAACCACCTCAAACAAGCTTGCAATATTCACAAATACAGCATAAAGGGACTATACAGAAGGCAATTTTCTACTCCCAAAGATCTTAAATCTACACTGACTTGCCCCCATTTATTTGATTTGATTTGCTTCGACCATTCCTTAATATTGGTAAACAAGAGCTAGTTCGGGTATTTTTCCCCATTCTCCGCAAAACTTCAACTAGGGAAAAAAAAAAAAAATGTAAAACTTTTGTAGCAGCACACACACACGGGGAGGGACGGTTGTGGTGAGAGTGGGTTGCTGGTTTCCCTGACCCCAGTGGCCCTCGAGTGCCCACTGCCACATCCTGTCGTTGAGGTGGCCCTTCGGTGCCCGGGAGGCGACCGGGACAGCTGCAGTGGCAAACAGCAGGGTGTAGGTTTGACCGAGCGGAGGGCTGGTCACCCCTGCCCGACGGTCGGGGCTGGGGGAGGCCAGGCTGCAGCCGCGGCGGCCCGGGAACAACAAAGTGGGCTGTAAAGCCTCCAGGTGGTGGGTGTATTTGTTGTCTTGTCTGCGAGGTGCGGTGGCTCCACGGCCCCGGCAGATCCTAGTGCTGCTGTGGACATTAAGAAAAGTCTCTTTTGGCTGATTCCAAAACCAGATAAGGAGCCGCCGAGTCACCAGCTATGTCTAGACACCGGACCTCACAAGTCAAACGAGTTGTTTGGATTAGCCTTGGAGATCTACCGACCTTCGAACAGCCCTCCTAAAGAAAAGCCACAGTAACACCCTATTTTCCTCTTCCCATTGCCGCCCGAGGTCTTCCTGGAGATAGAAGCCGAGCTCTGTTTTGGACTGTGTCACTTACTTCTGGAAAACTTGCCGCCCTCTCTCTCTCCCACAGGCACGTTTTACCGTGTTTTGTCTGCCAAGGGAAAAGAAAACAAAACAAAAAACCAGAGACGCTCCAGCAAAAATCCTGTCTTGTAACCTTCCTCCTTTCTTCTTTGCCGTGCCACACACCCCAGAAGAGCTGCAGGTGGCTCATCCAGCAGCAGTCGCGGCGGAGTGCGGCCGGGCCGCCCGGCGGGGTTACTGCTCCGGTCTTACTGATCCCGAGGGACCAGGCCCGGAGTGGGGTGAACAGTGCGGGTCTGCCGCGACGAGGCTGCGCGCCCTCCCTGACCTCCTTTGCCTTCCCTCCCGGCCTCGAACGAGCACTTGTTTCGTGGCTGTCAGCCGCTGCAGGGGAATTCAAGGAAATTCAAACAAAACAGCGTGATGTAAAAGCAACATCTTTCGGCTGGGATGCTACCCAGAGCGGCGTTCAAAGCCTGCCTTGAGCTCCAGCATCGGCAGGAGGCTCGGAGAAAGGAACCTATTGATTTACACGCCTTTCTCCTGGCTAATGAGAGTAGATACCGTGCAATACAAAAATGTCGGGCATACAGGCGATCTTCCTCCGCTCCCCCCTACTCCTCTTCCCCGGAGCCTGCCTTCTTGGGAGCTACCTTCTCTGCCTGCATTTCACAAGCCCCGGGAGGTGAGGAGTGATCCTCTAGCAGTGCCGGCACACTGGGAGCTGTTAAGTTTATGTTTGTGGCGCCTGAGCTCAAACAGTCATTCGGTGGCTTGCTCTGTTATCAAGAAAACAACAATCAGGAACAATCAGTAAACAGGATCTCTTTCCAGCCCCTTTATTAACTACTTACAGCTCAGCTGAAGCACGCAAAGCGCCCAGCAGCGGCATCTTTTACCTTAAAACGCTGTCGGCGTTTCGGGCGCGCAAAGGAGGACAGGGAGGATGGGTGCCCGTGAAACCCACTCGGCACCGCGGACCCCGAACCCTCCCCGGCTCCGTCCCTGGAACAGCTCTGAGGCTGGGACTGGTGAGGCCTGAGGGCCGGCACGGCCGGAGGGGCCCTCGTTTCTTCCCTGACGTCCATTCTTGGTGACATAAAGTGGATTTGTTAAGATATGTGTGCATACGTATGTATAAAAAGGCAAACACTTACTGTTGAGGTGTTTAACTGATCTCAGCTCTGGAATTCACGTACCCGGCTTCTGCATCTCATTGCCACGTTGGCCGGGGATGCTGAGAGCTAATTAACCTGGTATAAATATTGAAATGAGAAGAGTTTGAATACTGGTCTCAGTGTGTGCAAACAAAATTCTCAGAGAAATTACAGCAGGCTTTAATAGGCCTAATTTGGCATTACTAAAAGTAGTTGCAGCAAGAAGAAAATCGGTGGACCTAGGACTGCTCATCACTGCCCTAGTCCGTATTGGAAAGAAAAATGAGAGCAGGAACCTGACAGAGCATCATAAGGATATGCATTTCATGAAGAGGATCTTTTCTCTTGCTTACTCAAATCCTGGGGCCCAAGCTCAGGAAGGGTGTTCTCCTGAAGGCACTAGGAGGGGCCGCTCGAGAGTTTGTCTTTATTTGCTCCATGGCGGAAAACACTCGAAGGCCACAAATATATGTAATGGAAAAGCAAACCAAAGACCATAATAAGAAAAATCATAAAATAAGGCAAATTTTGTATAACCTAACTTTCGAGGGCGGAGGTCTGCGGGGACGCAGTGGCCGGGGGGACCTGGAGACCCCCCGAATGGCCGACACAGAGGTCATCCGCCTCCTCCCCACCCCGGACAGGGTTGAGGGGCTCGGGCCGTCCGCGGGGTGCAGGTAGGAGCCTGGTGGTAGATATGGGTTCAGTTACATCCCGAGCGGAGTTCCCGCCCGTAACCCGCTGTAGAACGGCGGGAGCGCTCCGACTCCAAAGACACGCTGTTGCCGTGAGTGTTTCAAGGGGCAAGACGCGGCGTTGGCAGCCCAGACGTCAGCCCCTGCCTCCCGACGGGCGGCTTATCTCGAGACTGCTCCGGCCGCCCGGAGGGCACGCCGGAACCGCGGGCCGCCGAGCAGGGCTGGGTGTCCCTCCCTTCGCGAGGACCGACAGCCAGAAATCGCCTTTCCCTCCTGCGTGGCCCTCGGAGCCGACAGACATTCACCGGCTCGAGGGTCCTTCCCGGAGTGGAGGGACAAGGGGGCAGCTCTCAGCAGCGCCTCGGAGCGCAGGTTGTTCTCTCTTGGGCTCCCACCCGCCCCTTCCCCGTAACTTCGCGTCTCTCCCGCGGATCCGCCGCTCTTCCCACCTACGGGTCAATATGGTGGCGGTAAGAGACGAATGCAAAGGCCGTCAGATTGCCCTGCCCTTACAGGTTTCCAGCGCCAGTTACGGACCCTCCCGAGTCGGAGACTGCGTCTCCAAACTCACCCAAGTAAGAGCGACTCCAACAACTCACACGTCAGACCACCAGGCAGAAATGATACCCTTTCTCCCTCCCGCCCCCCGAAGCGCCGTACCAATCCTCTGATCCTGCATGAAAACACAAGGGTTACTGATCACACAGTTTAAGGTAGATTTCATATTTATTTAAATATTTATCAAGTACTCAAAAATGTATTACACTTGAGCATACAAAATGAATCCAGTTTCTAATCAGGATGATTGAAATCCTTATATTAGATTTTAAACATTTTTTAATGTTCTCTGTACTGTCGAAATGGTTTGTATATAGCTGAGCTTGCTCAGGGTGGGCTGAGATGGTGAGGAGGGAGGAAAAAGAAGGTTATGTTAAGAAAACATTGGGGTTTGGAGTAACTGACATGCAAACCAACTTGTCTTTGTCAGACTAAAAATCTGTATATTCCAGTCCTTAAGGGTGTTTTGAAGTGAACCTTTGTCTTGTGCTGCCCGGGAGCACTAGGGAGCACTTGGATTGGAGCAAAAACAACCCTCTCCCGTATTTTTCTTTACTTCTACTTTTCCCCAAGAAATCGCCCACGTTTCTAGCTTTCACCACCCTCTGCCCCGCAAATTAAAAAAGGAAGAAAAGAGGGAGTGAAGAGAGGAAAGTCGACAGAAAATAAGGAACATATTCGTGCAATTTCACAGCAATATCCCCGACAGAAATATCCCCACAACTATTCCTCCTGCAGCATTATTTAATTATTTTGACAGCAGACACTGATAAATAATGGTCATACTTGACTTGTTAAGCAAAAAGCGTCCTTTTTATCAGGAGCTTATACTTAAAGTACAGGTCACTTCAACAATCTCAACAACGAGGCTTTGGTATACAGCACTTTCTTTTTATTATTTTTTAAAAATAGTAGAACTCAGCAAAAAGCCTGAGCTCCCAGTTCTTTAGATGTCTTAACGTTATGTCAGATCATGCCTAGAGTAATATCACTTTTAAGGGCAAGGGATGGGGTGGAGGGAAACAAGAGACTTTCTAACATTATCGATTGAAAGCTAAGGCATCCAACTAGCCCTGATACAGTTGTTGAAACGGAAATTTACAAGCTGGTCGTTAATACTTCCAATAAAATATCACACTCCTTTTATTCACTAACGACCTGCTTTGCATGCAATATTTTATTTCAGGTATTTTAGCTGCTAACCTGTAAATATTTAAAAGAGGGAACTTTGTTCATTATTTAATGTTAATATTATTATTATTTTCTCTATTTCAAACGCTTATCTAGTGAAATAGTCCTGAAGATATAATAATTCTACATATGGCGCTTTTATTTCACATCATATTTAAGGAAAGAAAAAGGACAAAACGCACATAGAATTAGACATATAATTCAAAGACCACGGTACAACCTTTTCTTTTTTTTTTTTTTTCCTTTTTTACTTGAGCAAACAAAAAAATAGTCAAATGACATGAAAAGTGGCAAGTCTTCCGATAATAAATAATAAATTATTTTATAATTTTGCAATGCAAGAGCAAACAAAAAGAGTGCTTTTTTCTTTTTGCTTTTCCTATTTTTCTTTTTTTTTTTTTTTACTTTTTTCCTCTTTTTTTTTTTAGAGAGTGAGAGAGAAAGAGAAAGAGAGAAAAACAGTCGTTATAACCAATGACTATACACATCTTTGGGGGAGGGGAAGGTTCTTGGGCAGACACATTTCAAACACAATCCCGAGACGCTTTGTGGCAAAATAGAGGTATACCTTGTTGCAATGTTTTTATAAACTGGTTTTAAAGAGGAAATCAAAAACCTATTTTCAATCGCTTCAGACTTAATAGGGGATGGATCTCAACCAAACAAAATGAAAAAATCCCGCTACAGACATGCTAGAAGAGACCCAGGAAACAACCCCTTGTTAAGAGTCAACTAAAAACAACATTGCAAACCAATGCAGCTCCACCTTCCTGCAAGGAATCTTTCAACAATGCAGGACTGAATCGTCTCTTTCCTGGTGATGGAAAACCTACTGGAGCTTCTTTTGGCAAGGCTATCCCCAGTATAGAAACAGCACCATTCGGATTGGGAGGGACTGGATATAAAGTCCCTCTACCTTGGTTTCTCCCTAAGATGTGCAGTCAAATAAAAAGATTTTTTTTTTTTTTTGAGATCCACGAGTACAAATCCTTTACATTTGGAAAATGTCTTTTTGATCCTCTTCTGATCATTGAAAAGCGTGGGGTCTGTGGTTCTTTTTAGTATTTTTTCTAGTAAGATCCCATGATTGTCTTCACAGTGTTGCTACCATATTACCTTGTTTCTTCAAACATGACTCCGTTCATCTCATGGAGCAGTTTCTTGCTAGGTTCATTACAGGGTTGTTAAATATTCTTTCCCCCTAAATTTCGGAGTCCCAACACGTTCACTTTCCCACTCTCTCCAACAGGGGTGAGGGTAAGGGCAGAAACAACAACAACAGAAATTTGAATGAATGTTCCTCATGCCTCAATAGGACTGGCTACCATGCTGTTGGGTGTATCTGGCAGCTGAGAGGACATTGATGCTACTTCACTTCCAGTAGAATTGGAACCGGGTCCTCCTTCTGAAAAATTAACCTGCCNTAAAAAAAAAAAACCAAAAAAAAAAAAAAAAAAAAAGAAAAAAAAGAAAAAAAAAAAGAAAAAAAAATAAAAGAAAGAAAAAGGAGAAAAAAAAGAAGAAAAATAAGAAAAAGAAGTTGTTGCTACAACTGTAAAAATCAACGAAAAGTAGCAGGCAAAGGCAAAGAAGAACACAAAAATAAATACACAAGGCATGCTGCCGAATGGCCTGATATATCTCCACAGGAGGCTGTGTCACTGCTGGTTGCTCTGTTTAGCTTCCCCATTGACTTCACAGGAACCTTCTTCAGGCCTTCGGCCAAATCACCGACAAAAAGTAGATTAAAAAAAAGGGAAAAAAGACTGAAAAATCAAGTAAATAAACAAACAAACTTATTAATGAGGCCTTCTTCCCTGTCTTGCAAGAGTGGCAATCCCAACAGGATGTTCTAGTCAATTATTTAGGAGTGCATGTGTTTTCTTGACACGAAACTGAAAGGTTACTTTTTTCCCCTTTTGTGCACATACCAAAATAAAGCTGGAAGGAGCATCCAGGAGCAGAAGGCATTTGAAACCAGCCATCCTCTTTCATTTGTTATTTGAGGCGGGTGCTATCTCTTCTTAATGAGAGTCACTTTGATAAAAAAGGTCACACTATTCCATCCTAATGTGCCCTGCTGCTCCAGTTAGTTTAGCAGCAGCGTTGGGAAGAGGCATGATTTGAAGGGTGGAGCCTTGCTAATCCAAAAGCATTTCTTTGGCACCTATTTAGATGGCCAATCCTGTGATTAAGGCCCTTTCCAGATTAGAGGCATGCCTTGAGCAGCGAACGAACTGTCTGTTCCATCCACTATTCTTTATTTTAACTCTTTTCAGTATAACATGTTATGTGGATGTATAGAATATTAATCTGTCAATATAATGATCTATCTACTTATAAGCATATGTGTATTTGGACTACCCATCTTCCATTCTGCTTTTTTTTTTTTCTTTTTTTTTAACTATTCCATAAAAAAAACCCACTGCCTCAGAAGATTTTTTTTTTAGGTCTAATTTTCTGTTAAGACAAAGTAAAGTAAGGCAAGAGAAGATTTTTTTTTTTCTCATGTCAGATGGACAGGTTGACAAAAGCAGGAAAAGCAGTGGTTGTTCTAGATGTAAGAGGATGCAAATAGCCTTGATGCTGTGCTACGGTTTCCCAAGCAAGCGCAGTGTGCCAATGAGGGAAACACACTGCAGACTGCTGTTGGGCAAAAGAAAAGTGATTTTACAAGAGAGTATGGTACTAATCCAAAAAAGATTTGAACACGTTGCTAGATTCAGCTACAAACCTTTGTCTTCCATGACTTTATGTAAGACAAAAATCTCCAGCAGATAAAAAAAGGGTTTATATGTTAATTTTTCATAACTATTATTTTGAATCATTGAAGCACCATACACAACCATAAGAGTACCTTATTATTTTAGAGATCTGGTTTTAACACACTTAGGCCAGGAAATTGAGTTAAAGCTGAATTTCTGTCCTTAATTCACCTTGTTGGGCCTAAATATCATAGATAATTTGATCGTATGTGAGCTGCCAAGTGACGTAGGGGTAAGGAAGTGAGTTAAGAACAGAATTTATTCCAAAACGTCTGTTTTCTTTCAGATTAAGGCAGTCTGTTATATTGCTTGAATTTTTTACCTGAAGATGTACTAATAACTTCCTTTCCATAGGGAAAACATCTAATGTAAGATATATATGTGTATGTATATTCGTGTGTATATATAGATATATGAAGTTATATCTAGAGGTGCTTGCTTGAAACAGGGACTTCAAAATTTGAATTAAGTGATTCATATTTGTGTGACAAAACCAGGGCCCAGGCTGACATTGCAATCATGTATTTAAAATTCGCCCTGTGGCATAAGGGCAAAATTGTCCCAAAGTGGGGAGAGGCGAATCTTAGAAACTGCTTTCACAAATATAAGTACAATTAAGTGACCTGTGAAGAATGTTCTAGTTCTCTAGATAGAGGTGCTTTCATTTTTCGGGAGTGTGAAAGCCGAGTTATTCTCAGATCTGGGCCGGACCTTATCCAAACTCACACTCAACTCGGCAAGAGCTCTGCTGTACACTAAGGTAGATTTTGCAAAAACCTTATTAAATCAATTCAGTTCTTCATGTTTACAGGTGCAATCATGCCCACCTTGCAGCCGGGCAAACGCGACTAGGCTGGATTGCTCTTCTCACGGAGAGCATCCGGCACCTTTAATGAATCCCCCACTGCTCTTCCCCAGGTACCGGCTGGCCTGCTCCGGCTGGGAACCGACACTTACTAGTTGCTGAAAGGCAGGTTGGTCTATGTCGCTCTGCAATGCGAAGTCACTCAGTACTTTCCAGGGCGGCTGGTAACTCTGCACCTCCACGGGGTTCGCCTGCAAACCACCGTCATGTCTCTCCGGACTAGCAGCCACCATAGGAGTTCCTGTCATCCCTTGGATATTCTGTAAACAGCCCAGCAAAAGATGTTAATGAGCTTGGTTAGCTTTATTTTATATAAGTGCTGAGTCAATAAACTGCTTTCTATCTTATCTATACGGTCGCTTGTATTTGCTTTGTTAATCTGCTGTGAATGTCTTGCTCTATTCTACTAGGTCAGCCTGTTTCTACCCGCTGCATTTATCACGGTGGAAGTTTACTTTCTTTCTCTTTAATCCTCCTATTCGTCTCAAGTCATACCCCCTCAGCCCCAAGCTTTCTTATACATGAGCACTCTGTATCGCGACTGCAGATGCACGTCTCAGAACAAGAAACGGTTAATTTTGCTCCCTTCCTATGTCGCTGGTTTTGTTTTGCGTGACCTTAACTGGATCGTATATCCACAGCACGGCATCCACTGGGGTACGTCATTACCGCGCTCTTAAAAAAAA
>WEIV01022694.1:14285-35690 GCA_013390005.1 Calyptomena viridis | reverse complement strand
CCACGGGGCATGGCCAGGCCCCCTTCCGCCCCCTTCCCGCCCCCCCTCCCTCCGACACCTCCCCGGGTGACCTCGCGCGCTGCGAGCTGGAGAAAAAGTCCAAGGAATTAAAAAAAAATCTACCCAATGACTGAGAAAAAAAAAAATTGAGTTTTATGAGGCTGCAGGAGGGAAGGTATTTTTCTCCGATTCCTATGCAATTTTTTTTCCTTTAGATGTTTGTGTATCTTTTAGAAATTTGACCTGATTAAAGTACAGCTCCTCCCCGCTTTGAAATAACACATCTTATTTTTCACCGCTACACGCTTGTTTGAAAATAACTCAATCTAGTTGTAATTCTATTAATTCCCACTCCCTAAGTTTTGGTTTAACTACTACTTCTGGAAGAGGTGACTGCATTTTAAGCTTGATCTTTGCAAATGATGTGCAAAAAGCGAGAAACCTGTCTCCGCCCCAACAAACCAGGATTGGGAAGAAAAGGAGGGCTTTGATCAAGAGTGTTTTTTTCCCCTCCTGTACTACTGATTTGCTTACCGTGTATTCGATTCGCGTTCCCAGGAAGGCGAAGCTCTATATTTAGCCGGCATCAGAATCGGGTTTAAGGGAGTGGAATAATGAGTGGAACTGTCAGTTTCAATGAATAAGGTATTGAGAGAAAAAACATACTGAAGGATTTCTCTTTTATGATATCAATATACACATGAATGGGAAGACGTAAAACGGGATTTGTACATGTTTGAGACACTTCCGACAATATATGAATTTTTTTTTCCTCTTTTCGTATTTATTTACTTTTGGTATGGGGACTGAGAGAGCCTGCTAAAAGTCGTTGACTCTACACAGCAATCAATAGCTTTCATCACGTTGAGGAGCTCAAATGAGATTATATGCATTCGAGGGAAGGGAATGGAGGCAAAAACAAAACAAAACAAAACAAAAAACCCCAAACCGACAGCAGCTATTAACTCTTTCCGTCCTGTAAAGCACCGCTATAAATTCTGTCCTGAATTTGCTTAGTGGCGAAAACTAGGATGGTTTCCCAGGGGAAGAGGGGGTTGAGAAAGAAAAAAAAAAGGAGGAAAGAAGTCAGGTTTCGGAATGATTAAAGAGGTGTTGTTTGTTTCGGAGGAGAGGCAGTGGGTCTCTAGGGGGTGGGTGAATTGCCCTTGCTCGGGGTTGAGGCAGTACCGGGGTGCGACGGCCGAATGCGGATGCGAATGGGACATCATTCGCTCCTTGCTTGCCCCGCCGGGGCTTGATGCGTTCATCGTCCCGGGGCTCAAACCAGGCGACCTGGCCACAGGAGGCAGCGAGCCTCTGATTCCGATCAGGAGGGCTATTTTTGTCCTACGGCATGGCGGTAGCTCAGCGCAGCCTCGCCATTCGGGCACGCAGAAAGGCTACTTCAGTTAGCTCCGACTTACAACTTTTCTTGAGGAGCTTTAGACCAAAAAGATGCTTTGCAAGAGGAGTCTGGATTTAAGATTCCCAGAGGTTCAGATTTCCCCTTGCAGTCTCGCGGAATGCGGCGAGGAGCCCGTGCGATGTGTCGGGAGAGGAAGAGGTTTCGCACAAGGCTGAAACTGGAAACAACTCAGCGAGGAAATCAATCACGAAATGTATTAGCTGCTCCGGGGTATAGACTTTGACTCATCTAGAGGTGTGCGATCTTTAATCTTCAAGTCTTAGCTACTGCATGTGAGGGAGAAGTGTACCGTAATAGCACCAAATCTATCAAAACAGAAGAAAACCTGTCAGTGGGCTTCTGCACGCCCAGGAAACCTTCCTGAGTCTTAATAATAGAATTTGGCCGGTTAAATCCCGCTACCGCATAATAATAAAGAAAAAAAAAAAAAGAAAAAAAAGCATAAAGCAGCCATCCTTTCTCTCAGAGAGCCTTCTCGGACTTCAACAATACTCGGAATGTCACCACAGGACTGGCCGGCATCACCGGCCTCGCTTTTTCATCCGGTCAGAAACAGGCAGACTGTCACGGATGCTGTAGGCAGAGGAGTAAGGAAGCTGGGGTAAATACACACACCACTACTCCTACTCCCCTAAAAAAAGTCTGGGGAGAGGAAAATCTCCAGAAGATGTTAAGGAGGTGTCAGAACGTGAGTCGGGCCGAGGACTGGAAAAGCGCAGTTTCTCCTCAGCAGAGTGCTGCCTGGCCTTAGCGCCGGCAGCCGCAGATGGACATGGGGAGCGAAGGAGTTCGGGGATATTTATTGCTTTAAACTTTCCCCTTTGTTATCTTCCTCGTGTCAGGAAGTGTTCGAGGACAGGAAATACAGCGGCGATTTTGTCTCCGGGGTGAACAGAAACCTCTGGGTAGCGAGGGAGTTTCAGGCCCGCTTTCAAGTCTGGTCTCTGGTGGGAATCCCGTCGGGGTGATCGGGCCCTTTCGTTCCCCCGACTGGCCATGGGGACCGTATGGGCCGCGAGGGGAGGCAGCGATACGAGCCCGGCCCCGCGCTGGTCCCAAAGAGCGCCCGTCCCTCGTCGGAGATCAAATTGGAGGGAAAGGGGGGGATGCGGAGCAGCGGAATAACCCTGTCACCCGCGAGTCTGTCCTGCCACTAATGTGCATAGGGGACACCCCGATCCTACTCTCTCGTAAACAGGCTGATTCCCATGGGAATTTTTCCTCTACAAAATACCCTCAGTTAGCGTCCCGTCTTAGTGCTGCTACAATGATTCCTTCTTCATGTCCCAGGAAAACAGCCCAGACCCCTGGCTCTGGAATGTGGCCTTAGAAAGGAAAAAAAAACCAATCAAAAACAAAACACCAAGTCCCTCATCTAAATAATTAACAACGTCCTCCTCATCAAGAGCAGTAACCATAACACTGCAGCGCAAGCAGAAGCCGGGGCGGGCGTGGGGGGCCGGTGCTGTCGGGGCCCACGAAGGCTGCAGGGCTGGAGGAGACTGCCCGCCCCCGGCTCCTGGTCCCTGCCCAAGGGCACCTGGGTGCCCCGGCAGACCGCGCCTGGCTGGGCGGCAGAGAGCGGGACGGATCCGTTCTCCTCCGCTCAGCTCCGCTCCCCGGCCTAGCATTTCCGCAGGGCAGCCGGCTGTACGGGCACGAGGGGACGAGGCGAGGAGGCGAAGGCGATGGGAAAGCCCTCAGCCAGCCCTGCGTGAGCGGCACCGGCTGCCGCCCGAAGGACTTTTCCTGGCGTTGCGAAGGTGCCTTCCCTCGGACGCGATGAGGCTTTCGACAGTGCTACCTTTTCCCCGGCCTCTCTCGCCGCAGCGGCTGTAGTGTCTCACCAACTGTGAATTTCGCTGTGCGGAAGGCACTGCCCGTCTGTCTTTCCAAGAGGCTCTCGCTTTCCTCCCCAGCGCCTCGCTGGCCTTCTCAACGAAGTTTCAAGAGATGCAAAACAAACAAACAAACAAACAAACTAAAACCACAAAAAAACCCCAACCCAAAACCCAAAAGAACCCAACAAAAAAAAACCCAAACCAACCCAACAAAAAACCACAAACAACCGAAAATCAACCAACAAAAAAAACCCCAACTAGACCAAACAACGTCAGTGAACACCAAATAAATGAAGAAATATAGCAACTGGAAGAAACTAAGTTTGACCATGGATAGTCCACTTGTCTGACGGGTAGTGATCTATTTTAGACAACAAAAGACATATCACCAGTCTTTGGTCATTATAAGGTATATTTGTTGCTTCTTAAATGAGCACAATAAAATTTACAACTGCAACCAAAACAAAAAAATATTATATGCATTTTAAAGTCAAACGCATAGAGTTATCTGCATGGAAGTTAGATAGATCAGGTCAATCAGCTGAAGAGAGCCAGTATACGTAAACAAAAAATTCTGCTTGGTTGAATTAGGTATTATCACTTAGATCCTGCAAATAAGAATTAGGTATTATCGCTTAGATC
This sequence comes from Calyptomena viridis, assembly GCA_013390005.1. NCBI lineage: Eukaryota > Metazoa > Chordata > Aves > Passeriformes > Eurylaimidae > Calyptomena > Calyptomena viridis. The sequence goes on along the minus strand of WEIV01022694.1, from coordinate 31,781 downwards.
CTGCAAATAAATCTTCCAAAAGTAATGACTAGAGAAGTATTAGAGAGACCCAAAAAGGAGACAAAGTCCAAACAGGGAAAAGTTAGAACTCAGTGTATGTAAAATACCCCAACTTTGTTGTGTTCACATGAATATCCACATCACACAGTTTATTGTGCTTGTTCTGAGGAGAGGTTGCCTCACTTCAACAGGAAAAAATAAAACCCAAATCAAACCAAAAAACACTGAACAGAATTTGAATAAAGTTACCCCTGTAAGTTTCAAAACTGCAGACACAAACTTGTTAAAGTGGCTACATACAAAATAGGGAAATTCTGAGTGAAAGTAGTGCAACCATTATGTTAGAGGAATGAATTAAAGATGGACTGTGACCCTTTGTACAATCATTTCTCATGCATGAAAGCAAAAGAAGGGTGTGTGGGGGGGAATTTTTATGTGTTGTCCACTATTCAGTGTTCAGTGGTCTCGCTTTTGAACAGGGGCAAATAAAAGCCATCAATAAATAATAAATCTTACATTAGGAACAAGCATGCAGAACATACTTATGGCTTTTTCCCACTAGTGGGACTTGCGCCATCCATTACATATGAAGATGAAAGGTATCTCATAAAATAGGTGGCATTGGGTTATATATGTGTGTAGATAGAAAGCAAATCAGAGTATTAATGCAATAGATACCACCCATACATGTGTTACACATTTGTAACATTAATGGGGAGCATATAATCATTGTTAAAACTACTCCTGGTTTCCTTTCTATTTCTCAGAATCCTGCTTTTAGTCCCAGCTCATTAAAATAAATGTATCATGGGTTAGTGTAGCAAGAGCTTGAGCTGCCTGTTATTGTTTGTTCCCTTTCTCTACAAGATGTGTATTTCTGCCTGTATGGTTACTTGTATCCATATATTGTGACTTTTCAATTGTATTGCAGACAGCTTCTGTTTCCCTGTGTAAACAAACATGTAAAGGATGAACTCAGCATCTGAAGATCCTGCAATTCACTGTATACTTTAACAGTTTCACCACCAAATACACGTTTGTAGGATAAGGAATTTTCAAATGGTATGTACTTCCTATCTGTGCATATAATTTATTTGAACTGTGAGTCAGGGGAAATTTGATGTCTTTGGGACAATTTTCCAGTCTGCCTGTAGATTGCCTGCTATGTACTAGTCCGCCTGGTTTCAGGAAAGGTTGGAAAGAAAAAACAATCTCTTTGGAGCAGGAAGGCCAGTAAATGCATTCTGGCCCCAGGACCGTGCTTAACACGTACTCTGGCCAACGCTGCAAGTGCAATCAGTAAAGAGGCCGTGTCATTCCCACTGTTGTCAAGGGTACCAAAATGGATGGAAGGCCTTGGAGAGAGGCTAGATATGATCTGATATGAAGACCATATGCATTTGAGTCACATTGTAGGACAAAATGTGTGTGTGAGGATTCACTAAAGAGAATGATAGCTAGGGGAAAGATAAAAAAGCATAAATATGGCTTCAGGGGTGAGAAAAACATAAGTAAAAATGTATGGAGGAACAAATAGAGCGGCAGAGGTGAAAGGAATGCTTAAAAAATTGAATGCGGTGTCATTGGAAAATGACAAAACCAGGAAGAAGGAAAGAAACTGATGGTGAAGAGAATATAAAAGAAAAAGGAATGTCAAAATGAGGAATGAAGAGAGGGAAAATGGAGGCAGGGCAAGAAAATAGAAAGAAGAGAGCGCTTCTTTCCAGTGTGTGTTTGTATTTGATGCTGAGGCTGTGGCAAATCAGATATTGCCACTGATGATGATGATTTGGCATTCAACTGCAAAAGTTTTCCAGTCTCCTCCATAAAAATAATTTTCTGTTAGAGCTACAATAAGTCTTAATATATGTGACATAACATGGTTATGTTTATATTAATTGCAGCATTGTAATAATTTACTTTTTTGTCACTCCTGAATTTACATGTGGCTTCTTTCTTTTAAAAAAGGAAATGCATTTTTGTTGTTGTTTGTTTGTTTACTTTGGTTTTAAGAAAGCATTGCTCTTTTAGAAGAAATTGTCACCATTCAGCATACCCACCAAACCTCTCTCTCCAAAAATGTCTCTCTCTACCTGTAACTCCTGTAGGTCAAAGATGACCCCTGCTCCACACATGCAGAAACTAGCAGGCCCATAAAAACTTGATGTGAATCAGCACTGCTCCATTAAAGGTCAACTACAGCTGAATCAAGCTACTCTTAAAAGACATCTACCACAGAGAAGAAATACGAGACAGACAGAAACAGTATAGAAAGGGGTAGGTATTAATCAGAGCAAAAGACAGAAGGCAAAGAACAGAAAATTCTGCCAACCTCTAATACTTTTCCACTAATATGTTCAACAATGGACTTATACCCTATACACTCACAGTCTAAGGTCATGTTGATCTTAGCTATGCAAAAGGAAGCAGCTGTCAACTGTGGCACATGGCAGATGGAGAAGTCTTATCAGATTTTTAAAACATTAAATGACTTTTTTTTTTAATTTAGAAATTGATTTGCTGTGTGACATTAGAAACCCTTATACTAGCACCACATGTTGCAGTGAGTCATCTTCTACCCCTGTGTGACAAGATAAGAATGTTTTTATGCTGTGTGTATGTTTTGCCATACTTGGACTTTCAAAAATAATTGTGGTCGGCCTTATTTATTTGTTTCAGACTTCTTTTCTCTTTATCTAGGCTGTACTATTGATATTATTATGAAACTACTGAGTTGGAAACATTTTCTTATGTGTTGGAAATAAAAACCAGCTTTATTGTGGGAATTATGACAGGAGGTCAGAACAGGTGAGCAGAATAGTCCTTCCTCTCCTTCAAATCTCTGTTATACAGGTGGCAGTGTTTCTTGGTGGAGCTTTACCAACCTGAATAGTTTATAGAACACGATTCAAATTGAGCAAATAGCTAACAGCTGAAGAGAAAAGTAGTCCAGATGCATGAAGACCCTGCTTAGAAGCACCACTGAAAATGAATTTAGAATTTGCTTTATGATGAGATGCGATTTTTTTGTTTAATAAAACAAATAATACTATGCTCAAGTGTTGATTTCTCAGAGTCTAAAAGACTCCAGACAGTCATTGCCTCAGGGAATCACCCCTTAATAGGATGGGAGTTGTGGATATCTGTGCACAGGGGGTCATCTCTAGGACTCAGTCAAAAGTTTTCAGCCAAACACATTGAGGTAGGCAATAATCATTATACCCATTTTACAGATACACTGAACTGTCCTTTCAGTAAAAAAGGGTGAAATTCTGCTGTCAATATCATCAGCAGGAGGCTTGTTGTTGACTCATAGTGCAACAAGCTGAGACATTTCTCAGCTTTAAGGATCAAAGTAACACAATATCCTCATCTTTATGTTTCAGCAAATAAATATGTGTTATAAAGGTGCCTCTGTGTGCAGATATACCGGAGCATAAGCTTTACTACTTAAGCAGATATAACCCCAAATATTTTTACATACATTTCATCTGTGATATAACTTGATCTGCAAATAGAGAAGCTCCTGTCTACTACAGTTATAAGTCAAACAACCCCACAAAATTTTGGATTGTACTTTCTTCCTTTGACTCTAAGATTATTTATTATGCAAGTGGGCTCCTTATTGGTTTAAGACCTCTTTTTATGAAGTAGTTAAGCATTTGCCTATTTTTAAGGACTCAAGTCAGTCCACTGTCACAAGAGACCTGACACAGAGGTTTGAAGGTAGGTTGTACATGGCTTCCAGAGCCTCTGTCCTTTTTCATTCATTGATAATATTTCTCACTTATTGTCATCTTCATAAAAAGCCAATGATAGTTGTATAGTGTGTAATCTTGCTCTTCTCTTTTGGAAGAGGAGAGAAAGACTTTCTGAAAATCACCAGCTTGAACAGTTATTTGGCTTCATGTCTTTCCTTCTGGAAGAACTGTTTTCATTTATACAGGTTGGCTGCATATAAATATATTTTGCATCTAAAGTCCTCTTTAAATTTAAGGGCTGAAAAAAAGGAACAGAGCCATGTACTTCAGAAAGGCTGCTCTTTGGCTGAGGGAAATAACACGGCAATGGTTATTTGACTTTCTTTGGAAAGTCAAAAGGATGTTAGGCAAAATTTCTCGCAACTCGCTTCTGTGTTATGAACATGTTTCAATATAATTTCCTGCTATCTTTTCTTCCTGTGAGTTAGTCCTATCCAATATATGTTCAATGACAGAAAAAGGAATGATTGAATATACATGAACACACCTTACATTAATAGGATTATCTAGAATAGTCAACTATTACACTCTAGAACTGTAGGAACATGCAAATTCTTTCTCAGAAGATCAATGACATTGATAGTAGTTAGGCTCCAGGTATATGTAGATTTATTCACTTAAATCACTCTATTATAAAGGTTTCAGTGCTGAGTTCTGTGGCAGAAACCTTAGCCAAAGGTGTTACTTTCCTCAGGTCAGTGCAATTTTTCATAGGAGGAAAAAACCCACATGCTTAAACACTTAAATATTTTTTTCTATCTAATATGTACACCACTGATTTTTTCTTTCCCAGAAAGCTACAAGATTCAATATATCACTACTGTTGGAATTCTTTTTATCAGAAGCTGGAAATAACTTGCTCTTCTGTGTCCAGTTACAGAAACAAAATTTACATAACCTTCATGAAATTATGCCTAAGACAAACCAATTTTTTTTCAAATCAATTAACAAAAGTGTTTTCATTGAAAAGAAAATGAACACTGGAAATTACTTAGAGACAATAAAAAATGTTGAAAATGGAATTCTTAGGTTTAAGTACATATTAAAAATGAAGAATAATTTTATGAATATTTTTTGCCAAATTATGTTCTATTGACATGGAAACAAAATGGAAAAGAAACAAGGAGGGTGTGGGAAGTGAAGAGGAATTAAGTTATACACAAACTGTATCTTTTTCGCAGAGGGAATATCTTGTGGCTAGTTAGTAATAATAGAATTGTGAATAACTAGGACTCAAACCAGTAGAGAAGCAGATTTACTTTACTATCAGAATCCTAAACAGTGAATATAGTTACTTTGTATTTTATTTCCTTTTTAGTTTTGTTCTGTTCTTTTTTTAAAAAATTAAACCAAATAAGCAATTAATCTGCCAACACCAACAAGATCTTTAGAAAACTTGCAACAGAGAATGAGTTTTTCCATGTACTGTAAGTATTTACCTTTTATGGTAATCCCCCTACTCATATTCTCATATACTCATATAACTCCTGTGAAAATTTTGGACTGTTAAGTAAACATCTTGATGTTCAGAATGATGTTCAGAAACTTAGCAGGACAAAGTTTACTGCTTGTGAATAGAACATGTATAATCTGTATAAATTATCAACTCAGTAATATTACCACTTTAGTATCCTCTGTGCATCATCAATAATGATTTTGCAGCTTGATCTTTAACTGATTAATTGCAGATTTTCACAAAGAAACTTTATTTTCTTTTTTTCCCCATGATATGTGTAATAGAGCTATTACATTAATTAAAAAAAAGTGTGTGCTGATACAACATCAAGCTTGTGAAGCTAGTTTAAAACCATGACAATCTTTTGTTGGCTATGAAATGCTGAATATGAGGCAGCATACACTTGGTTTTGCTTAAGTAATGCAGGGATATGCAGAAAACCCCTGAAACAGTCAAACTAATTGTTATGACTATTAATTTTCTTGTTATCCATTCAATTAGTTATGAAAAAGAGAAATATTTGGTTCCTGATTTCTGCATCTGAGCCATGGCAAAAAAAGGTACAGGGTATGAATCATATAGCTGTGGTCTTGGGACCTACTTTTATAAACACTGAATACAGAGTCAGTTCTATAACAGTTTAAAATTACTATTAACTGATAACAATCGATTACGTTGCCAAGATGACCTGGGTGATGTCAACCCTGATGTGATTGTGCTGGAGTAAAGTAATGCCTATATGTTGACTACATATGACCTATAACTTATCAAAATACCCATTTTTATATCAATTTAAAGGTAGATATGCAAATATCCAAAAGCTGAGGAAATGTCAGATATTGCTGTATACAGGTGCTTGTGAAGAGCCTCTGTTCAGTGCATCCACTGCGAGTAGTTTATGAGTTTGATATCATCCTTAAAGCTCCTATATCTTGGTGTCCTAAAGCTGATGTGGGAATGCAAGGCCATTTTTACAGGACTGTCTCATGATGTGTGCTCCACTGGAGTATAGCAGTGCCATGGCCACAGAACATCTCTTCAATGAGTTTTAGAACCAGCTGCTACTCAGTTTTCTGTGCATCTGGCTGGATAAACAGCTTAACAGATTCTGTGCATCACTGACATGAACAGGGCCAGAATGGCCCTCAGGGTATGCCTCAGTACATTCATGATGGATACAGAAATATTCATTGTCCTTTCTTTAAAAGCTATGGTCTGGTTGCCTTGAACACCATCAGAGATACTATTAGCATTACAGTCCTCAGTGGAAATCAAGACAGCATATTTGCCATCATAAAAACATAAAAATTAAAAATAAATCTTCTTCAAACATTTTTGAAACTGTAATGGTGTTGAAGGGAAGGAGAGGAACCAAGTGTGGCACATAAAGTGAATTTTAGAAGATTAAACAGCAAGAACAAAATTAACATGAAAAGAAATCCAGGTTTCCTGAGGCCCATGTGTCTGTATATGTGTGCAAAATAAGCATGATGGTAAATACAGTAAGAGTTAGATTCAAGAGAAGTGGTGTAATTACAGCAGATTTACATCTTGTCCTCCAAAATGATTTGATTTTTTTCTCTCATCTGCAACCTCACTTTGCAGGAGTCTCACTTTGCAGGGGTGGGAAACAGTACATGGCCCCAAATGTCAATCCAGCATAATAAAGTTTGCCTGAAGTCACCACACTGATCAAGGAGATGCATGGACATCCTGGGTGGGAAGCACTTGGAAACAATTAGGTCTGCAGTCTTTTCCCTGTTCATCATCATGCCTGTGAAAAAGGCTTTTAGTCTGTCTGGGAGCAATAGCTCACTGATCTTGCAAAACTTTTATGAAAAGAAAACAAAAACCAAGAGAAAACAAAACAAAGCACACCATATTGCTGTCGGGCACCTGTTATAGATTACAGGGCTCGACCCAGATATACTTGAGAAGACTCAAGATGACACCTTTCTCATCAGAGAGCTCCTATCACCTTACTATTATTACCCCGCTGGGACCAGGAGACAGGGAAAAGGATAGACACCATCCAGCCACTTTGCTGAAGATGTACAACTGTAGAGAAGAAATGGGGGGGACCAGAAAGTGCGAACAGGAAAAAAACATGATTCTGAAGCTCAGTCATGGACCACTGACCTGGAAGGAAAAAAACCCAGGCTATGATCTCTGTCTCAAGGCTTATAAGCAGGTTTTGGTCCTGAATGCTTGTCNAAACAGTAACACAACAGTAACAAGTAAAATCACCCCAACAAATCCTATTCCACCGCTCCTCCACGTATTTTTCCCTTGCTGTGTTCATAGCTGTGGGGGAAACAGGCAGGTCCTATGAGCTCGCCACACACGGGGGTTCCCCCGGTTTGCTGCTGAGACGGGTGAGAGTCACTTGTCAAATATAGGAACAACAGGAACAGCGGGATCTGGGGAAAAACAGACGGGCTGGCTCCAAGCAAAGACCAGTGCAGGCAGGGCTCTCCCTCTCTCTCCAGGGTTGCTGCAGGGTCCACCTGGACGCGGGAGTTGGGCTGGGCGAGCCAGCGACAGCAGCAGAGGCGATTTGGTCACAGGGAAAACAGTTGGGACCTCTCCACTCACAGCTGGGGCAAGAGTGAGAGCACTGGGAGAAAACACCACCAGCGAGGCAGCGCCAGGTCTTTCTACAGGATAGCAGCCAAAAAACCAGTGAGACCCCACTGGTCCCTCACAGAGTCCTTCTATTGTACCGGGGCGAGGCATTGGGCGGAGGGGGTGGAGTGGAAGGGAATCAGGCGTACTCCACCCCTGCCCCTGCACAGCAATAAGGGCTGGAACGGCCTACTAACAAGGGCTATTAGCCCTCCAGCTGAAAGAAAAAGGAGCCATCCATCTCCAATCTCTGCTGAGGAATTGTGTCCTTGGCTTAGTTGTGTTACTTTTTCCTTTCCTCAGTTTGATCATGGTGGTTGGTGATGGAAAATTTTTCAAAAAGAAATCTGACCCATGACAATGCTTCATATAGGATTGGACAAGAAGGTAGAAATATGATCTTCTCTGCTTTTCAACCAGCAGATTAAATAACCGTATTCGTCTGGTTCTTATCTTTGGATCCTATTAATTTGAATTCTATTCTGATTTCTGAAGAAATCAAAGTATCGGAAACACTGTACACACGTTCACACAGCTCTGTGCCCAGTCATAAGGAGCTCAGCTGACACAACATGGAGCTGGTGTGGATATACTCCAAAGTCTAGACATCTGTGTGCTTAGTTAAATATTTGTAAGAGTGCTATATACTGATTTCCAGTAATGTATCAGGAAGAGTACAACAGAAAATTAAAAGAATATTTTAAAACTGAATTATTACTTGTTTGCTCATTTATCATCAGATATTTCCAAGAAATAATCATTTGCCTGTGATGCATAACATAGTTTCTCATTGTTCATAAACCAATGCAAACAACAAAACCCTTTGAAAGTGACTTTTTGAGCAAGTAAGTGTCTGTGCTATGAGTGTATGCAAATTTTTTCATGAGTATCTGTTTTATATTAATGAGTGATTGGAAACTGCAGCAAACAATAAATAGACAGTGGAGAAACTCCATGACTGCATAATTTCCTGTTCTCCACCAAGCCATCAAATGCAGCAGAACTGTCAACAGTGGATGCTGTTAGTATTACTTCAGAGCTCTCTTGTGCTGCTGAAGGGGTCCAGCTAATGGACATTTTTGTAGGACAGATCATTATTTCCTGTCCTTATTCTTATTTCTGAAAGGCGTCCTCTTCCTCCCTTCTGGTCGTTCTCTGCCATTCACACACTCCTGGTCTGCTCACATCTTCCATCATTCTGTGTGCACTGTCAATTCTATTTTCTTTCCATTCCATTCTTTTTCCCTGCCTGCTGCAATCTCTCAATGTCTCTTCAGAGCAATCATTCAGAGCATAAATTTCATTCTGCTTTTTATCCTTCTGGCAATGGAGGAGAGGTAGTGAATTGTTAGAAAGGAGTGGGAGGACTACAGAGTAGCCACCTTTGCTCCCAGTTTGCACTTCTTCTCTCAGAATGAAACTTTCCTTTTTATATCAGAGGAAGGGAAAGGTGTTGCTCAGCTGCAGGCTGCTAAATGAGAGGGGACACATTGGCCTTAATATCATTAATGGCTTCCCAGACATCTCAGTTCCATTGCAAACACCAATTAGTATGATGTTCTGCTTCTCGCTCTTCTTTTTGTCTCTTCCACCATTCTCTTTTCCCCTCAGATAATGTAGGTACTGTTAGGAGTTTCACAGCCTCACAAAGACCAGTCTTATAACTCACAAATTTCAGGGGGAAAAAAGTGAAAAATATTAAAAATTTAAATTAAAATTACATTTAAATTAAAAATACATGAATTTGTATTGGCTCGTATTCTCAAGAATATTTCTCTAAAGAAAAAGTACCTCCTACTTGACATAGGTGCTAACATTAACTTTGACATTTAGAGTATTTCACAACCGGTGTTGACTTTGTAGGTCATTAAGGCCATCTGAGACCTGATTCTGTAATTGCTTTTATCAGCAATTAATGGTTTCTAGAAGGGAGATTATATAAGCAGTGAATAGAAGTAGATCCACACCTAATATTAGATAAACACATCTAAACACATCTAACACATCTAAAACGTATAATTTTTTTCTCTCTTTTGAAGGCATATGATCGCCCTGATTCTCATAATTAGCAAGGCACAGATGTTCCTGGATTGCAAAGTAGCACAGGTTCACAGTTGTTTCCACTTTTTTAAGAGGCTGTAACCTTTATTCTCATTGCTCTGATATGGACCTTATGTGGTTACTCTTCCTATTATAAACTGAGATTAGCTCAGCTGGTTAGAGCCTAGTGCAATAATGACAAGGTTGTGGGTTTTATCCGTATATGGGCCATCCGCTTAAGAGTTGGACTCAATGATCCTCGTGGGTCCCTTCCAACTCAGAATATTCTGTGATTCTGTGGTTTCAGAATTTGGTTTCTGAGATTCTTTGAAGTCCACTAACAGTATGGCAGGAGTTCAGAGAACAATTTTTTATCTAATTAACATTGCTCTCTCTAAGGAGTATATTATCTCCCACATACTTCCAGTTTGATTGCAAATGGATTTGTAAGACCAACTTTAATGTATAAATCCCTACATGTTTAGAGTCAATTGTACCTCAGTTCTGCCTCTTCTGCACCTTCAACAACTCTGATTTTGCTAGCTCTCTTGACACTATATGTGGCTTAGATGTATTCTTCTTTTATGTGGCTGGACTACCCATTTTGTTGGTCCATCGTACAGGCTTTTCTCTAGCAGGTCTATGCAATAAGGCACTATGGCTTTGAAATCTCTTTCCCGTTCTTCAAGAATTTGTGATATAGAAGTCTGGTCTGTGTTCTGAGTACCTTCTCCCTTCATATGTTTAACTCCCTTCCTAAAGGAGTGTATGTGTGTGTGAAATAAAGTTTTTTAAGAAAACTTTTCTCCACAATTCCATTGAGGAGAACCCAAATAAACTTTCACTGTGATTCTTTAGGGGGCAAAATCAATGTATGTAATGAGGACTTCTTTGACCATATTCTTTGAAGCCTCACAGTCTGAAGTTATAAGTTTTGGAGATAAGTCCAGATCTGTAATGTTAAATTTATTATGCCAGGCTTATCCTCAAGTCCCAGAAACGCTTCTGCTCAACCCAAACTAGATTATGTTAGCATTGGCACACTGATGAGTTCCCTTCTGTATGTTTCTTGCTATAACCTGTCCTGGTTGTCACTGACATTATTCTCTACATCTTCTGGAGCTGGTGAACCTTAACAGCAACTTAACATTTTCTGCACATCTGTTCTGCATTTTGGGTTTGCCTTGAAGATTCTTCTTGTTGAAGTTGTGTCTGTGCCACATTTGGCACATCATGATACTCTAGTTTATCACCAAATCCAAAGGGGATGGCAGGCTGAAGTGACTTGCACTGCTACTGTTACTATGTGAGACACATGTTTTAAATACAAATTCTTAGATTCTTGTGATATAAAGTAGAAACTATCTGGAATACATGAAACTAAAAATATGTTCAAACCAGGAAACCTTTAGTAGATTTTACATTTGTTTCAAAACTTAGTGTGATTAACAGGGCAGGTGACATGCTACTTGGTGCACAGACATTTCCCCAAATAAACCTAAATAGCATAGATGACTCTTCTTATCCTGGATATTCCTGAAAAATGGTGATGAAACTGAAATCCAAAACTGAAGCAGCAAGTGGTACTATTCTGAACAATATGTGAACAAAGGCCAAAATATCCAAACTAGTAGTTACAGTAGATGATTGGAAGAGTCTCAAGGCAGCAACATGAAGTAGGTGGAAATACCGCCTTATACCTCAGAGACAGATTACTTTAAAAAAGTAAAACAACAGTGAAATTAGTGATGAAAAAGTATTGTTGTGTATAGTATTGTGTATTACTGATAGTAATTTAAAAATTGACATAATAATAAATAACATTGGTATGTTCAGAGTATTTATTAGTTTTGTTCATAACCTGTTGCTTAATCAATAACATTGTAGTGTCTTAAACAGATTTCCAAGCCTGTAATATAAAGAAGGAAAATGGAACTGGTGGAGTAGCAAGCAAACGAGAAGAAGATAATCCATAAAACAAATCAATTATTAGGAGAACACTTCAGTTGCAGCAGGAATGAGCTCAGAAACATCAGAGATATGTTCAAATTTGTCTCCTATTTTAATTTAGCTTGAATGTTTAGTCTGATATTTTCTTCAGCCAAGCAGTATGTATCTGATATTTGTGTCATGCAGCTTTAGTAAGGTTTAATTTTTGAAGCACCTAGAACCTGGATTTATGTTTTTTTTATTCTGTCATTTTCTCATGAAGTTCCTTGACAGTTCGGTAATTCAGGAAGGACAGGAAGAGATTAGTTTTCTTTTGGTATTTGTTACAGGTGAATTATTAAAAGAAGTTGCAATAGTGTTAAAAAGTGTTTTATTGATGATTAAATGCTGATCCAATTATAACTAATTGATGACTGTGTTATCAAATCAAATAGTGATTAGCAATAATTGAAACATAATTAGTGATTTAACAATGATTTGACAATGATTTAAATAATAATTTAGCTGATGATTAGATGGCAGTCAAACACTACTGCTTACTACACTTGTAATAAGTTACAGCAGGATATGTAAATGTTGCTAACATATGATATCATTTTAGGCATAGTGTACAACATAGAAACAACATGTGACAAACTGACCATAACCCGCACTCCCCATCTCCCTGTGTCACTGTCAGAAAGGAGGTAGAGCTCAAGAAGGATAGAGAGGTGGCAGGAAAGGTGGTTTTAAGATTTATTTTAATTCTCATTATCTTGGTCTGATTTTTTTAGTAATAAATTCAATTAATATCCCCAGTCCAGTCTGTTTTGCTTGTGACATTATTCAGTGAGTGATTTCTCCTGGTTCTTGTCTCAACTCTTGAACCTTTGTTATAGTTTCTCTCCTCTGTCCACTTGTGGAGGGAATTGATAGATCAGCTTTGGTGGGTGTCTGGCTTCAGCCAGGGTCAATCCACTACAGCAACATAGGATAAAAAGGGGGTGCTTAAGTTTACGTTTATGTTAAGTTTAAGTTTATGTTGCTTTCACCAATTGCAAAGGAACCAGAGTTGTTAAATTGAGCACCACCAACAAACAGATTTTAACAGATACACTTTTGTTCCCTCAGTTAGTATATGGTATTTCAGATTTTAAGAGCTTGTGACTTTCAACTCTTGTCTACAACCACGACAGTTAAAAATCTCTATGCATGTGAAAGCCAACAACCTTCTCTAACAGTGATTCTAGGAGTTAGTGCCTAAGTGAAATATTGAGTGTGTCCTGCAGACAAAATACCATAGTTTAATTGAATTAATTATTCTCACTGAAAGTCATTAGCAATAGTTTGCATCAGTGGCTTTCCACCATAGATACCTAAACACTGTGTCATAAACACCTGAGAAGTCAGACAACAGAGTACAGACCAAAAGGCAAAAGTCTGAGCCATGCTCAGTGATTTACACAGGCTAAATCCCATGTGAACATGAGTTTTTCTCTACTCCCTAACACAGAGACAGAAGGAGACTCCAGGCTCCACCTGTGTGAATCAGTTCACTAAAGTGTATGTAGGAGGACTCTTTCTGCTAATGAGCTCAAAGGAGACCCTAATAAATGTACTAGAAAGGTGAAGACAGACAAATGCATTCAGTGACTTTATTAGAATTGATTTGGCAAAATGTGTCACAATTCCAGCAGAGATGGAGATATATTTAAAAGCAAACTCCCCATTTTTTTAACTCTTCCTTTTTTTTTTTTTTTCCCCTGCAAGGGGAAAAACCCTATCAGTGACCCCAACATAACAGTCAGATTTGAGAGGACTTTTCCTGTGCCACTCTAGTTTCGTCCTCATATTTGTTTCTGCTATTGTATATTTTCATTTATGTTCACGCAAGCGCCTTAAGAAAATGTTTACTTAAGTTTGACAGTGGGTAGCTTTACAAAACTGAACCAAACTAACTTCCTCCAGAATATCTCTATTTTGCATGTTCTCTGGTGACTACATAGTGTGAAATATTTTACTTGAAATTCTAATGAAGTTTAAATTAAAATTCCTTAAATTTTTAAGAGGAGGTGAAATATTTTCCCCCTTCTTTAATTTCAGTTTTGCATTTTCCAGCCTGCCTGGTCAAACCAGCACCATTTACATGCTCTACATTGTTATTTTTTTGTGGAATTTGGCTTTCAGACCTTAGAACTTCAACTTAATTCAACCTTCCTCTGTTAACAAATTCTACTCCTAGGTTTAGTGTCACAAACTTTCAAAAGAAAAAATAAATGCAACAATGTTGTCATATAAAAGTTCACACCTTCATGGTGCTGAAATTTTTTTCAGAAAAAACAAGGCTAGACAGGAAAATTCATATGCCGATTTATGTTATACTATAGTTCATGAATAAAATGAAGAAAACTGATGTGTTTCCAATAGCTCTGTGGAGTAGTGCCATCAACCCACCATTTCAAAGTACACAAGACTGACAGAGTACTCCACAGAAAAAAATCTCTTTTCACCTTCTTATGTCTATTCCAAGTCACTCATGGCTTCAGCACATAATTCTGATCTCACTGTATTCTTGTTTCTTTTAACTTGACATCACAGGTGAGGTACCCTAGCCATTCCCTGTTAGATGACTCTGTATTACCAGTCCAAATGGTTTGGTATCTTAAGGACAATGTCTTAAAGCAATGACACTGTTAACAGTGTCACTTTAATATCTGCAAGACCAAAAGTAGTTCTGTAGTACTGGATATTATTTCAGTGGAATATATACACATTCCGTAGGACTAACTAAAGGTTGAAGAGAATTTTACAGTCTGCATCAAAGTTTCTGGTCATCTGTTTATAATTTTCCTCCTCTGTCCTTTCCAGTGGGGAATTGAGTAAACATTTTGCTTTAAGAATTCTGCTACAGCTGATTAATCTCCCGTTTCTCCCTTTCAATGTTAGAAAGGGTCAAATCATGTTTTCTCCTGCTTTAAAATTGCTTCAAAACTGAAATTAATCCCTATATGTCATACTGCTTCTTTTTCTGGACATGTGTTTTGGGGGAAATGTATCACCTGACCAGGAAAGGTATGGTTAGTTTCCTGAGTCATGTTTGCTATAGGAAAAAGACAACAGGTCTGTCTACTAATGGTCCAGATCAAGGAGTCTGTTAAAGCATGCCACAGTGTCTTCCTGCCTTGTGTGACTGTGTGGAAACACAGCTTGACATATAGACAGTTAATGTCTGAGCTTTTTCACCAAGCATGTGGTCAAAAAGAGCCTGGGATGAGCCTCACATCCGAAATTAAGTATAATGGGAATCTTCAGGGAATACTGTCCTCTTGCTGCAGCGAATTGACTATTTTGTGATATTTTTCTGGATTCTTCCTGTGAAACATGACTCCTGCATAATTTCTCTCCTCTTCGGTTTTGCTCTTGCATTAAGAGCTGGAAATCCCCAAGCTTTAGTGACATCCAACACTAAGGGGACAGATGGGTTTTTTTAGGGATACTTAGAAAAATGATGACATTAATTCATAGTTCAAACTAAAGCTTTCATTTTTCGATTAATTTCGTGATTAGTATAGGACAGAATTTATGATTAGGATTGCACAGGATATCTATGAACAGAATCAGTATAACACAGTACATAAAAAGCACAATATAGAGTTTATAGCACAGGTTATTTATAACACAGATTTCTAATCGCCTGGGCCCTCTACAGATTGTGTCAGATTTTAATATATGGTTTACTATACCTGTATAATGGTCACAACCTAGTCTTCAAACTCATATGAAAAAATACAAGTTATTTAGTCTTTGGCCGAAGCAGAGGACAGTGGAGGTGTTTCTGACCATTATGAGATTTTCAGTCTCACTGTCCAGCAGTGCTTCTAGTCCAGGTTCCCCACTCAGGACTTGTAACTGATTTTACAGAGTGCTCCAGCTGCCTTTGCACTTCCCTGTGCTATGACAGGGCCATCACCACCACCAGGTTGGCTGAGCGCCTGGGAACTTCAATGCTGCTAAGGAAAGAAGCAATTAGCCTGCCACCCAGGAACCTTAAGGCTGATAGGGACCGGAAGAAAAAATCTGTTTGGTTTGTCTACTTGGTTCAGAGGACCTTCAGGAACTGATAATGAAGGAAAGGGAAGAAATACATGTCTCAGTCACAGAGAATAGCTTCTTTTCTGATAAAATGGCATTACTTAAGCTAACCACATTACCAGGGGTTGGGAACAGGGCGTACTCATCACACTTAGTCATCAGGAAGCTCCTGGGAACACAGTAATCTCTTTTCCAGAGCCTCTCACACTTTATTTATTTATTTATTTATTTACTTAATGTTTATTTGTTTTTATAAAAGCTGTCCTGTAAGCATAGATCCTTTCATTTTATGAGATTATATGTCATCACGTGACCTCATATAGTCCATTTACTTTGAAACAAATCTCCCAGTCATGGACTTTATCAGTGACTGTGGAGACATGGTATCTGTAGAAAACACATCTATGTCAGGAAGTCCTAGAGCTGAAATGGTATAAGAAAGGATGGATTTTCCAAATTCTTACTCTTCCCCAAAAATCAGTTTATGGCTTCAGATTGGCACAAAGCATGGGGATAGGTGGGTCTTGAAGATGGAATGATCCTTAATGCCATCCTCACGTTTTTCCTTCCAATTTATAGTTGTTGCTTTCTTAGTCTGGATTGCTGTGGAGAGCCTGCAATGACCACTGCATTAGATCTCACAGTGTAGAAGGAAGAGGGAAGTATTTTGGCTAAGCAGAATCCAAGAACGTGCCAGTCACATTCCTAGCACACTCTTTATTCCTGACTGCCAATTGTTCACTGCTTTGGGTCTCCAAATCCTGCCATCTCTTTGCAGCTTAGCCAAAATTAAGTGTTTTTAAAAAATTGTAATGCAACCAAACCTCTCACTGAGAGAGGTTTAAAACTACCTGATTCATTCACTGCTCAACTGTGATTAATTCTGAACTTTCTATAACTATTTAATTTAGGAAATTTAGATGAAATTTATACTAATAAAGCAAAAACTGGAATTTGCTCACTGTAGTCATTTTCTTTATGTATGTGCACCTCCTTTGTGCCCATTATCAAGGGAGCTAAGCTCTTACCAAATACTATAGCATTCCCTTTGACATCAGCATAATGTGGGCCCTATATGTCATTAAAAATAATGTGAGATTATCCACATGTATAAAGAATAATAGAATTATTCTTTTTAACGTGCTTCATATATAGGAACAATTCAGAACTGGTGACAATTTTTTAACAGTCTTGTTCTAAAGTCACTTTGTAGACTACCTTCTTCACATGCTGTCAAGGGCGAATGACTGCTAGAATAGTNTTCTTTCTCTGTTTAGGAATAAGTTGTGTTTTAATGATAAAGCCAATGTGACAGAGGCAGCTAGCTTTCCAAAGGCAGAAAAGGCCCTTTATATTTGAGAACTGACAACATTTTCACAGGTTTTTGGGGTTTTTTCCTTAGGATGTGTGTTCAGCTGGATAACATATCATTCAATTGCTACAACTGGATACTATACAAAAATCAAAACGACATTATCAATACATTTCCTGAACTCAAGCACTCCAGTTCTGCTTTGCTGTTGTTTGTTTGTGGTTTTGTGTTTGTTTTGTTTGTTTGTTTTTAATTGGCTTGTTGGGTTTTGGTTTTTATCT
>WEIV01022693.1:654-17975 GCA_013390005.1 Calyptomena viridis | reverse complement strand
TTCCATTGCTATTGTGAAAAATGCTAACCACATAATGATGCAGAAAATAATGTCTGTACTGGTCTGTTCTTCTGGTTCTCAGCAGGGTGTGGAGCATAAATTCTGTGTTAGTACATTTTGTAATACAATGTAATGTCCAAATGGTTCTGTTTTCCCATTTAAGCAATGTCTTTGTAATAACCATCTGCAGTGGATTGTATTAGCATCTCTTGGATTATTGTTTTAAATGTGTTTTGCTGATTTATAAGAGTGCCTGGAAAGAGACTGATAGTACAGTAGTGAACTGGATGTCAAGTAGAATGTATCCTTTGGACCTGCTTTCACATCCTCTGGAAAAAGATTCCTTTTTTTGCTTCATATCAGTGTTATGGACTGCAGCTGCGAAGTCTGAGTCTTAATGATTTCAATTGTTTCCTCTGTTTGGCTTTGAGGCTCTCTAGATTTTTGCAGCCAGCATTGCTTGAAAGTAGTGATATTGTCTTTGTTTCAAACAAGCATTAAGTTGTCGTTTTTGGACCCTCTACCATTAGCAATTCAACAAATGTTGTGTGTCCTGACTTAAGACAAACAGGCTTCTCATTCTGGAGAAAGTTTTCCTCTTTCCCTAGAAAATAAGCAGTTGCAAGTGTGCATGCATTCTGATATGATAGGGACTGTTTCACCATTTCTCTCTTGAAGAGCTTTTCAAAATTAGAGTATCCTTGACAAACAAGGTTTACATAGTTCTACTCTGGTTCACAAAGTCTCACAAAAACTTTGCTAGTTTTAGTCAGAAATGGCTGCAGGCTAAACACATGAAAAGAGTTTCTAGCAGGGGTGGGAAACTATATGGTATCTCACATTGCCCTGAAGGAAGTCCACAGGTTTGAGATACTGGATGGGTCCCTTACTTCATCATTTTCCACAACTGAGTGGCATCTTGTTGTCGTTGTTCTGATCTCTGAGGGTCCATCTTAGTGAACTCTGCTTTCAATTTGACTTGGACTTCATCCTCTTGCTTTCTTGGGTCTGGTGGGTTAACTGGCTTCATCTCTGTGGTGTGGGAGCTGTTCTTGCTGGATATGGGGAGGCCTCATCAACTTCATTCATCTTTTTGTGTTCACTTACCCTGATCCATGGTCTGCTTGATGTTGCACATTGTAAGTAGAGCAGATAACAGCTCAGCTTCCTTCTTCATGCTAGGAGCAGGAGCCAGTTGTTGTCACTTTTATTGGTAAAAGTTGCAGACAGAAGTACTCATGATGGTAAAAATTATATACAGTTTTCTGGGCTTTGTGATTGGAGTTGGGGAAGGAGGCTGGTTCTATTACTGATGAGTCATTATCCACTACTCATGGAAAGAGGTAGAAGCTGTGTATAGACTAACACACTAAGTGCCTGGAAAATACAAAATATAATTATTGTGGCTGTGGAT
The DNA here is from genome assembly GCA_013390005.1 of Calyptomena viridis. Classification (NCBI taxonomy): domain Eukaryota; kingdom Metazoa; phylum Chordata; class Aves; order Passeriformes; family Eurylaimidae; genus Calyptomena; species Calyptomena viridis. The sequence goes on along the minus strand of WEIV01022693.1, from coordinate 16,561 downwards.
CTGAAAGAACAGCCACTTACATAACTGATAATAGATTTAGTGTGAAGTCAAAGAAAAAGAATTGAATTCTACAGGAGATCCTGAAGGTCATCAGGAAGAATGAGCTGACTGAAACAGTGAAGTCTGTGCTTGGACAACAGAAAAAATACAATGGGTACTTGGGATGAGTGAGAAGTCTGTACACTTTTGAGTGCAAAGTAATTAGCTAATTGGAAAAGGGCACAATGGAAAAATATATTAGTTGGGAGATGCCTGTTGCAGTACATGATGTTGCTTTGGATTTTGTGTTGAATATCACTTCATTTTCCATTGCATGTTGTTAAGTGCTGAGCATGTGTGCCTGCAGACATCCTGGTGGCCCAGCTGCCCCAATGCAGAATCCAGTGCAAGAAGTCAGATGGCTCTGAGGAAGTCAGATCCTTAGAAACTTTGGGGTGGCCAGTCACAGCTGGTGGGGAAGAAGCTAGGGTTGTTCCAGAATCATTGGATCACCTCTGAGTCGATCAAACAGCCAGTGGGAGAGGTAAGCCAAGGAAGCAGCTGCAACGTTTCTTTCTTTATCAAAGAACAGTTTAGTTGGTTATGCTTCAGGGCATCTAATGGCAGCTCCTTTCCAAGTTTGGTTGGTTTGGTTTGGTTTTTGATCTGTATTATTCAGGGATTATTAATACTAACAGGGCAGTGTTGGACTGTTCAGCTAACCATTCTTTGAGAAAGCAGTTGGGCCAAGGCATGGTGGATCCACTCCCTGAACTGCAGCTTAGAAGCAGTTAGAAATTCCCTTCTAGCTATAGGGTCTAGAGATCTGCAGAGTAGTGGATGGGGTAGGTGGTGACTGCAGATAATCTGATGCACAGTAGTGACAGTTGATTTTGTCACATGTACGGTGGGTTGTATGCTAATACATCTCTTGCTGTAAGAACTGTGATTCAGGAAGCCTCTTAGTTTTGTTCTCCACTGTACAGGAACCCAATTTCCTGCTTAACAGGCATGAAAGCTCAGCTACGTGGGCTTTCCTTGAGGCTTGTGCATCTGGTGTTCGTCTTGCTGTGCAGTGGGTTTCTGTTCCTGAAACTGTGTTTCTTGCCAGCCATTTGCAGCTTGCTTTAGAGCCACCAAAGTTGTCCATACATGCAGCAAAAGAACCAAATGATGAACTGCTCCCTGCTCACAAAGCTGTGTTTGTTTTTGGTGGTGCTTCCATAGCAACATAGGCAAATTTTAGGTTCAGTGAAGCTTGTTTTTCTCAGCTTCCTTTCCATGTCAATACTGGAGAAAAGTTCTCTTTAGCTGCCATTCTTTTAACTTCGTTATGCAGTCCTGCTGTTTGGGTAAATCACTGTTTTTCCTCGTCTTAATCTACCTCTAAATGGATAGTGTAGTGCAGCATACAAAGCTCTGTTCACATCCCAGAGCTTAGTTCCAAGTGGAAGAGGTTGTGTTCTGACAGTACGAAGTGATATGTATATGCTTGACAGAGAGGGCAAAATCACAGACTGTAGTTTATTTTGTTAATCAAAGAACAGATTGATAGTATTGGTCTTTAGGGAACTAGGGAAGAACAAAGTTTTGAGAAACACAGGTGCTTTTATTTAGAAACCAAAGATGAAACAAAAACTCAGTAACAGAACATGTGGACTGCACGTACTTGTGTATATTTGTGTGTGCTGGGGCCTCTGAACTTCACAGATGAAATTTAATCAGTACAAGGTGGATCCCTCTGGCATCTGGACTCAGATTCCTGGCCTGTACAATAGCTGGCCCCTGAATCCCAGTCTCCTCAGTTGCTGTCTGTAAGTATAGAAGAAATTTTCCAAAAGATTTAATTTGAGGAGGCAAGGAATTTTTGTTCATCAAGAAAGCTTTTGCTGCCTGGAAAGAACATCTTCCTATATCTATAGATAGTTGGATGTTTTTCCTTCTCCTGCCTTACAGAGGGGTTAATTCTCTGAAAAGATAAAATTCTCACAGACAACCTTGGAGGCCTTGTGAGGGAAAGCCAGGCAAGCCATTAAAAAGGCCCAGAGAGGAAAAAGGAACATGTTTTTCATGCCCAGTGTTTGCACCATCATGTTTAGCATCCTTGGCTTTTCAAAACAAATTCTCCTAAATCATTCTACTGCCTGGCCCTGGGGTTACTTGCGCATAATCTTCCTTCACACTGTCACTTGGACATACATGCCGTGGAGACCACATGTCTATTCCAGTTGCTGGTACTGACCATTACACATGCATCACTCAACACCACTCAGACACCTGTACACAGAACAGAACACTGCTCACCCAGGAAGGGGTTAGAAAGGAATTCACTATGAAGAGAGATGCTGATCAGGCAGAGAGCATGGTAAGACATAGGTACTGACCAGCCCACTGTTTACACAAACCTGTCCTTTTTGAATCCCTTTACTCCTTTGTTTTCCTATGTTTTTTCATCCTCAAATTACCTAAGCCTCTCATTTTTTCTGCCTTTGTTTCTCCCCCTAAACATCCTATAATAGGTCCTATGCAATCTAGAACTGCTTTTTCCCTGCATTCCATAAAATGTCCCATAGCCCTAGGCAGCAAACTGCCCCAGACATCTAACCTGGAGAATTACTCCTGCATTTGTAATCGTGGGTATCACATCCGAACATTGGGCTGATGGTTCTTCTGGGACAGCCCTGGGAGGGGTCAGACAATGCTCCTCAGAGGTCCTTAATTTGCCTGTCACTTTGTCCCTGTGTCAGAATTAAAGACAGATTAAAAATAAATCATCCTGGTGCAAAAGTGATTCAGTTTTGTTGCTGTGGATATACAGAATAGCAGGATAGTAGACGAGCACTAGTTGCAGGCCTTGCCCACTTCTCATGTTGGAAAACTGGACAGGATGCTCATTGCTGCAAGTCATCCTTGCATGGATGAGGAAGCACATCTGAGCTCAACTGCAGTCAGACTTTATGGTTTTATGAAATTTCCAAGGAATTTTGAATAAACTCTTGTTATGGTTTGTTTTGAGGAAAACTTTTTTCCACTTTTGTTTGTAGATGGGGGGTGTGCCTGCCCCCCCTCGCTTCTGCCCACCTCCCTGGGGTGTCCCGGTTGTGGTGGCTCCCGGCGCGGGGAGGGGCGTGGCTCTGGGCCCGGTACCTGTCCCAGGTAGCACGAGCCTGCGGNTTTTTTCCCTGCCCCGGGAGGTCCCTGGGGGAGCCCCGGTCCTCACCTAAGCAGGGGATACATAATTTAGACTTTGGGTGCTTACATTGTTTGGATAAGAGTGTTTTGGTTTTTCGATACATAATATATATAGATATATATAGTTTGTTCGTTGTTAATAAAATCCTTTCTATCCTTATACTCAAAGTCTCGAACAATTTGATATTGGATTCACTTTTAATTTGTTTCAACTGTCTCTCCCCCTCAAACAGAGACAACTCTCTTTAAAGCCCCCACCTACTTTGTAGAGAAGGAGAAGCAAATTACTTTTAACACTGTCCTGGGCATGCTTACTTCCCATCTCTCTGTCATGTGGTGACAGTGCTCATCTCTACAGAAAGAACAATTCTTCCTGGAAAGCCTCTAGGTATGTGATCATTATGAAGTTTGCTAAGTGCTCTGCACAGATTCCTCTCCTCATATGTTCAGCTTTGTTGTGGATGGAATATATTTCCCTGGGGCAAGAATAAAGGATTATAGCTGACAAAGTAAGTACAAGCTGAGCTGCCCACAGGCTTTGAGTGCACTAACAGCAGGGTGGTAGCTACCTGATGGTTTTTCAAAGCAACAGGCTTTCTAGACAGACTGGAAGTGAAGTCACAGTCAGGGGAGGACTGTTCGTGTGGCAGTAGGGAGGGTTGACATTTAAAGAGCACTTAAAGTAATGGCTGTTTTTGTGCTATGCCGCCTCCTGTTTTACATCCTGGGGCTGTCCATGCTAATACTTTCAAAAGCCAATTTTCTTGAACTAATTGAGAGTTCTGTGGAGCACATCCTAGTCCAGGGAGTGGAAAAAAATCTGACTTTATTTTAATATGATGTTTGGTGTCTTCCCTTCAGCCTGGCCAGCCTTGCATTATTGTTGCCATTTTGTAAAACTTTCCTCATCCAGTCAGGCTTTTTTTGTGCAGTCTGTAGGCATGAAGGTACTTCAATGGATTTGGCTCACTGATTACAGTATTGGACAGAATGAATGGGACAGGGGCAGAACAAACAAAGCTCTCATGATCTCTTTGGCAGTAAGCTTGGAGGTACTTAAGTAAAGCTGCTCTTTTCCAACTCTGCAATAGAAACAGATTGTGAGTCTTAGTTCAGTGCTGGATATATGGATCATTTTGGAGCTCCCTCCAGGCCTTCATGGGCTTTCTGGAACATAATCTTCTTTGTAGGACCATGTCTTTTAACTGGTTTGTGCCAGAGGGAACTAGCAGTATATGCAGAATGTTATATGTTGACACAATGAAATATTTCAAGGGCACCTCAGATGGCTTGGCTTGTTATAAATAGTATTAGAGGAAGCTGCATGAGAGTCACATAAACCACTTCTAAAAATCTCTCCAGGGAGGTATTTATAATACCCACTCAGTGCACTTTCATTAGTACCACCTGTCTTACATTTGGAGAAAGACAGAGATTATATTCTCCAAATATTTGTGGTACCCTAAGACATAATACATGCGACTGATTAAATATTCGTAGTGTCCCTTTATATTTACATATTTCTTTTTTAAGCATGCAGATGACCCTAGAGAAACACTTGAGGACTGCAGAATTCTGTAAGATTTCATAGCTAATGTCTGAAGCAACCTAACTGTTGGCCCTAGGAAACTTTTACTTTAGATATCTGCAATAAACTCAGCTGTGAGAAGCCAGAGAAATTCCTGGATATTCCATAGTTGCTAATTTTATTTAACTTTCTGAAAGAATATTCGAAGTGATGTGAAGATCATAGAAAGATGTAAAATTCAGGAGGTTAACCTAGTAATACATTAGCTTTGTAATGAGCAGAAATTCTCCCATCTGTCCAAGGGAGCTATCAGGGGACATTTGAAGCATGCTATATCTCGGTGGCGGTTCAGCACATCTAGTTAGGAAGAGTAAAGAGGGGATTTGGAACTGATAAGGCTGGTCCCAAAACAGTTACTGAAACTTCCTTCAGGATACGAACAAACTTTGACGGAAGACTACCAGACTTTCTCCTGTTCCAAGCATCCTTATTTTAAGACCTAGGACTTCAGCCTGTTACAGTAATGCAAACTGGGTTCCTGTAGTGGTTCTCATCTAGGACAATGTATCTAGTCCACATCCCAACTTTTCTTACAAATGAAGAAATGCAATAATTTAATTAATCCGGGAGGTGGCACTATTTGAAAGGAATGAGAATCAAGTCTGCCGTACCGTCTGGCTAAAGGCAAATTCACAGACGGACAATCGGATGGGACAGTGGGATGGAGCATATGACCTAATCACCAAGGTTGTGAGTTACCTTTATGTGTCACTACATGAACTCTGAAACGGAATGCTCTGGGGAGGTCACCCCTATTAAAGATTTAGCAAAAGACATGTAGTGACTAAAAGAAAGAATCACTGGTTTCTTTACTTCTTGCCCTTCAGACCCTCTCCCACAGCACAGATAATTCCATGGGTTCCTTCCTGCACTGCCTTTGAAAGGCCTCTAGTGTTTTAGAAGGTACAACACAGAGAAGGCATACAAACAGCCCAGGTTTTTTTCTTAAGGCTTCAGATCTTCTGGAAAGCCTTTTTTTCTTTGAAAAAAAAAAAAGTCAGAACTGTCAGGAATGCTACTGAGGGATTGACACCTGAAAAATTAAAGACGTGTCTCATGTTTTGTATAGTGACCTGGTGGTTCTGTACACTACTATTACATGTGAGACACAAGAACTTAAAAATTTTAAAGGCATCAGACACTGACTTCTCTCCAAGAAGAAGTAATGCTTGATTCTCTCTGGGACAGAGAGGTGAGAGTCTGCTTCATCCTCAGGATGCATTTATTTCACAGCTTCTCCTTTTGTGGGCCACTGACATTAGCCTTAGCATTTCCAAAACTGATCGAACATAAGATAGTCATATCCATAGCTGTCTCTGTCTACTGCCTGTTCAATCAGGTAAAGATTAAACCTTTGATAAAGATGGTAAAGAGCTGATACATGACTGCTAGAGAGAAGGCACCAGCAGGTTGGCCATGATGAAGCATTTGAACTGTGGAGTCATCTGCCGTATTTCTAAGTGACTCTGAGATCACTTACAGCACACTTTTTTGAAGTTATCTAAGTTTACTACATTATAGAAGAAATTGTCCTTTTCCCTTTCTCCTCTTTGCCTTGTCTTTTGGACAACTGTGCTCTAGGCAATGCTGTGCTCTGATAAACTGCAGCTCCTCTAGATTTTCAGAAGAAATTAGTCCCTTGACTTGAATGTCTGTGCAGTTGCCATCAACAGCCAATGTCACCGTGCAGAGCTCCAGGGCCTGGCCAGTGGGCAGGTGCGGGCTGGTGAAAAACTGCGTAAAATTCCTACTCCACCATTACAGATTTGCATCTTCATTCCACACACACCGTATTTTTCTGACTGTGGCTCCAAAAACTTAAGAGTCAAAGCCTCTAAAAGAAGTAACCCGGGAGAGGTGTATGTGCACAAGCTCTGCTGATTGATTTCTCCCATGTCCATGTGCACACTGATTAGCATTGCTATCCAGTTTTGTTGCGGTGGGCGGCTAAAACAGTTCTAATGACTAAGGCATGATTGTCATGAACACTTTTCCAGATCTTGGTTTCTAGGCTATTTCATTCATTCATATCTGCTGTAGTATTTTCATGGGTTGTTTGAACAAAAATTTGTGTTAGACTTGTTTTAGAAAGGCAGCTAAGTGAATAGCTCACCACCCAAATGTTTTCAGTGTTAATTCTTCTGCATTCCCTGACCTGCCAATATGAACTGCTACTGAGAAACTCTTAGCTGAGCTGCAGTAGTAAATATATATATCTTTTGGCAGTCTGTATCTGTTTTGCAAATCTAGGCAAAGCAAAATACGTAAGCATTTCTGAGTAATATATTGAGGCTTCAAAAAATGATCTATCCCTTTTGAATCACTTTTTTACTAAGTAAAACATCTTCTGTTGAGGAAAAAGATGGCCCATCTTGCTTTCAGTTATTAGCTTAGCTTTTAGTTATATAAAAAGTCTTCAATGTTTCTTTTTTTATATCCATTCCTTACAGTCCTTAAGAGAATACTTATATCTCCTCTTGGGACAGTAGTGTATTTAATTGAATGCATGTGGTAGTGCAGTGACTCACACTTAACTTTTCGCTCCCTTACAAACTACTTTGGATGATGCACAAGGCATTTAAGACTTCTGGTCGAGGCATATTTTTATACAGGAAGTGACATACTGGGTTCTGGGGAAACCTGTAATTTTGGACATTCACCTTGCTGCAAACAAGACTTCTTTCTCACAGGGTTCCTCCTTCTGGACCAAGTCCAGAGAAGGACAGCAAAGCTGGTGAAGGGTCTGGAGCACAAACCGTATGAGGAGCAGCTGAGGGAGCTGGGATTGTTTAACCTGGACAAGAGGAGTCTCAGAGGTGACCTTGTCAGTCTCTACAACTACATGGAAGGAGGTTGTAATGAGTGGAAATCAGCTTCTTCTCCTAGGCAACCAGTGGCAGGATCACAGAATCAACTAGGATGAAAAAGAACTCTGAGATCCTCAAGTCCAACCTTTGACCTACCGCCACCTAGTCATCTAGACCATGGTGCTAAGTACTGTGGCCATATCTTATAGGCCACATTTTCCTGAGCATGAGAAGAAGTGTTGCCCTGACTGGCTGTGACCTTTTTCCCCTTGGTTGGACAGGGAGAACCTGGCCTCAGGTCATTGGACAACTAATATAAACAATATAGTCTGATATATATTTCTGTAACTGCACAAGAAGAGGGGAGACATGTTCTGACTTTCTTAGAGAGCAGACATGTTGAGAGCAGACCCTCTGTCTGGCCAGAGAGATCTGGTCAGACAAGAGCCTTGTGTCCAGGGTTCTCCAGGCAGTCTGCCTGAGGAATCCTGGATACAGAGTCTGCTGGTAGGTATTAGAGCTTTTGCTAGTGTTTAGATGCTTAAGTTCTCTCTGCATAGATACTAGAAATCTTATAGATAAACAAAGCTTCTGAACATTTCTTGGAGTCTACCCTCTCGTCATTATGCCTCCTGAGCCGACTGAAAACCCATAAAGTACCATCCAGACTCTTCTTAAATACCTCCAGGGACAGTGACTCCACCACCTCCCTAGGCAGCCCATTCCAATGTCTAATCACTCTCTTTGTAAAGAAATTCCTCCTAATGTCCAACCTAAACCTCCCCTGGTGCAGCTTAAGACTGTGCCCTCTTGTCCTACTACTAGTTGTCCTGGAAGAAGAGACCAACCGCTACCTGGCTACAACCTCCTTTTGGGTAGTTGTAGAGAGCAATAGGTCTCCCCTGAGACTTCTCCAGGCCAAACAACCCCAGATCCCTCAGCAGGTTCTCATAAGACCTGTGCTCCAAGGATAAGAGGACATAACCTCAAGATGTGTCAGGGGAGGTTCAGGTTGGACATTAGGAGGAATTTCTGCACAGAAAGGGTGATTAGACACTGGAATGGACTGCAGAGAGGTGGTGAGGTCACTGTCCTAGAAGTGTGTAAGAGAAGACTGGATCTGCCACTCAGTGCCATGGTCTAGTTGATGTGCTGGTGTTGGGTCAAAGGTTGGACTCGGTGATCTCAGAGGTCTTTTCCAACCTAATTGATTCTGTGATTCTGCACATTCATTGAATTCTCCACCCTCAGCAACCACACTGGATTGCAGTAATATCAAAATCACTCTGCTTTCTTAGAATTTTAACACCCTGGACCAGTCCCTTCCCACTGCGAAGAGGAAGGCAGACAGCTGCTGAAAGAGAAGAGTGGAGCCCCTGCTCTGGGTGTCCTCTTCCCTCAGCCTGCAGCACATCCCCACCTGGAGTCTGTGCCACTTCTGTGAGTCCCTGGGCAGTGGCCACTGCCACTATCCATTGCTGCTGGCACCTGTGGGGGCAGCCAGCTGTTTCAGCAGCCTCTGGTTTATGCTATGAGCCAGTCCAGCTGGCAGAATTATCCAAAATACATTAACAAATCTACTTCAGGACCGACCGATGACTTTATCCCTCACTTAAATTCCATTACTTAATTTTTCAGGCCACAGCCTGAAAGTCAAGCTACAGTAATATAATTTGGGTGGATAATAAAAAAGGAAAAAACAAAGCTAGCCCTTACAAATATAGTCAGGAAACTTCTATTCTGTGTGATGCTACGGGATATGTTAGAATATCTCTTAATTCAATGCAGAATAAAGTTTATTAATGTAGATTTATTTTCCTGCAAACTTGTTGTGTAGCCACCTTTTTTGAGGATGCAAGCGATACTCTTATTGCTTTATTAATGCAAAGAATGTCACCACCCATTTCCCAGCTTCTCTCCTTTATATCTTGGCTTTGCTTAGACTGCTTCCAGACATCAGGTCAAAACAGTGAACTACAGTTGCCCCAGGAGAGACTGTTTCTATCTTAAAATTCATGCTAAAATGAATTTTCTGCAAGTGGTCTGATAAGTGTGTTCTTTTTTAATTAAACTTTTTTGCCTATCAAGACCAAGGAAGTCATGTTGGTGATTTAGTACAGGAGAAAGTACTGTATATTTTGATACTTGCTTTTTTTATTTCTTTATGGCTTACTGCTGTTATATAACTTAGAAAAACTTGAGTATCAGAATAGATAATTCATATTGTGCTACCAAGCTGCAAGAAATGGATGAAAGTATCTGCTTTCATTTAAGAAAAGATGCACTAGACTTTGAACTAAAATGTAGTGCTCACAAACTTACAGATAAAATATTTTTCTCCAGTTAGGAAGCATGTTTGTCTCGTACTCTATGTTCTTACATAGAATTTACAATAGAGTGGATGGGATCCTCACATTGTGTATGGAGTTTGTCTTCTGTGGCATTACTATTTTTAATATCTTTAGTTATTATTGGTCTTGGAGACTTAACTGAAGATTTTTATTAATATTAATTTTTACATCGGTATATCTTGCATGCCACAAACACATACATACATAAGGTCCAGGGTTCTTTTGCTTGGCTTTCTTTCACAGTTATCTCATGGTTCTCTTTCTCTCTCCTACTTCAGCTTCTTTTATTGTTCTCTCATGGTTGTGTCTCTTGGTTGTCTGTGTGTCCTTTTAGTTCTCTATCCAGATCTTTCTAAGAACACATCCATGCTTGGAAAACCGTATCCAAGCAACAAAGTAGGTAACCTTTTGTTGGTTGGTTGGTTGATTGGCTTAGTTTTGCCCAACCTGCGTTACCTTGTTACCATTGTAAAGGCCGTGGCTTCAAGCTTGATCACAGCTATCTCAGAACTACCAGAACAGGTCTGTTCATTTGTTAATAGAACTTAACAACCTCAGTGAACAGTCTTCATTTCAATTTGAACTAGAGACAGAGAAAGAAGGTCAGAAATGGGAAGGACAATGTTTGACCATCAAAATGTTTTCAGGCAGACACAACTACTATACTACTATTTACTAAGTTTACAATACTCAATGAGTACCAGTAAAGAGTTTTGAGTGCTTTTGTTTGGTGCTTTCTCACCAGAGAAATGAGTAAAAAAGTTGGTCAGTGAGGATTACATGAGAGACAAGTGTTTGAGTTATTTACAGCTCTCTGCTGATGGAAAAGAATGTGTGCATAACTATAAAAGTTATGGGGAAATTACATCCCCATCACACATCTGTATGCAAGTACCCTTCAACAGCATGGGAATACAGATTAAGTCCAATCATGTAGGGTGGCTCTTTGTGAAATTCTGTATTTCACACTTCCTTGGTTATTGCTGGATGGATCCTTGGCTTGAAGCATCTGAAATTTTAACACAGCTTTTGACTAAGACAGAAATTTGGTGATGACCAACTTGGCTGAGCAGTGTGGACAAACCTGAAGCAAGCTGCAATGCAGCATGCCAGCACTCTCTTATTCCATCTCCAGAAAGACAGCAAGGTCATCTTTACATCACAGAGAAAACTTGCTGCAGGAATGGCTGGGCTTGTCAAAAGCTCTGGCTGAGGAAATTGACCCCACTGGAGATAGAAAAGACTTGAGGAGAGCTGAACATCCTCTGCAGAAGCTTTGTCACATGCAGTGAGCAAACTCTGTTACTTTGGGCTGGTACAGAATGAAATCCTTCCAAGATCTGCAAGCAGGTGAACAAAGACTTGTACACTAACCCTCCACCAAGCTCTGACTGGCTTTAAATTTCACCTTCCCTTTGGCTGCCTCTGCCGTGCTGCTGATGTTGTAAGATGTTACTTAACGTCTTCTACNTATATATATGTATATGTATATAACTCTTGCAAACATTCTGGTTAGTCACCAGCAGCTCTGTTCTGCATGTGTAAGGCTCCTGAGACCAATAAGCTGGAGAGGGCTTCCTGGGATGGCTCTCCTGGAATTGTGCAAGGGGAGGTGGAGAGAAAGCTACTTGAAAATCTTTATAGCGATATCAACAAGGAAGAATTTTAATTAGCAAAACCAAGCAAACATTTTCCCCTTCCTGACAAGGACTCTAATGCAGCAATCCGATCCCTCAGATTCACTGCGCAGTGTGTGTGTGTGTGCAGGACACATTATGGATGAGAGCAAATACCTATTTCACTGATAACTCTGCAGGGGGATTCAGAAGGTTGGCCTATTCAGGTTTGTGATTCTTCTGATAAGTGAATTTCATATCATCATACTCATAAGATCTGCTTGAATCTGGAAGATAGATACTCTGAAAGGGAGACAAGGAAATTTTCCTTGTTCATCCAGAAGTAAAGGTTTTAGCCTCCCTCATGATATGATAACATATGCTATGATTGATCCATCACTACTAAGACAAGACAGCTACACCTAAAAGTGGTACACCTAAAGGTACACCTAAAAATGGAAATAAAAGAGATGGGGAGATTGCTGAAGGCCTCAACTGCTCATAGCATCCACTTCTGATTTAAGCAAGTCTCTGGAACAAACTGAAANTGCTATTGTTATTGGTTAGGTCTCCAGGACCAACTTGTGAGACGGAGGTTAGGAGGAAGTTTCTGAGGAAGCTGTTCCAAGGCCTTGCCTGATGATTTCTCTGCCTCATTGGGTAACAGGTTGAACACTGTTCAAAAGAAAAGTTCATAGCAATGTAACCTAGAGTGATGCTTGGTAGGCAGCTTAGCAGTTGGAGCCACAAGCTGNGCAGCAATCCGATCCCTCAGATTCACTGCACAGTGTGTGTGTGTGTGCAGGACACATTATGGATGAGAGCAAATACCTATTTCACTGATAACTCTGCAGGGGGATTCAGAAGGTTGGCCTATTCAGGTTTGTGATTCTTCTGATAAGTGAATTTCATATCATCATACTCATAAGATCTGCTTGAATCTGGAAGATAGATACTCTGAAAGGGAGACAAGGAAATTTTCCTTGTTCATCCAGAAGTAAAGGTTTTAGCCTCCCTCATGATATGATAACATATGCTATGATTGATCCATCACTACTAAGACAAGACAGCTACACCTAAAAGTGGTACACCTAAAGGTACACCTAAAAATGGAAATAAAAGAGATGGGGAGATTGCTGAAGGCCTCAACTGCTCATAGCATCCACTTCTGATTTAAGCAAGTCTCTGGAACAAACTGAAACAATTTAAGTGTAAAACTTTGAAACTTCTAGTGGAAATGGGGTGCATATCATGAAGGAAGACAGTTTGATTTATGATGACACTACAACTCAGAATACATGGAACCTGTACACCCTGAGGTTATACGGGAATGACCACTTTTTTTCTTTAGAGGAAAGTGTAGATAAGAGGAAAATAACATTACTTGATTGGAGCAATTGCAATTCTAACTACGCCGTAGCGTAGTTAGAATTTTGATGAACCCACTGGAACAGCACTGTTCCGAATTGTTTCCTACAGTGTGCCGGAGTCAATTCTTGGCAGGTTTACAATTATATTGGTTTTAATTATGTTCACCTTTGACATTATTGATTTTGGCGGGTGCTACTATTCCAGTGTGCTAGGCTTTATAATTAGATAGGTTTGCACACGGCCTAGAAAATGTGCTGCAAAGAATGACAACAGTATCTTTGAGAGTTATTTAACACTGTCAATTCTTCCTTCCTCCATCTATTAGCTCTGTTTTCTTCATATTCTGTACTTCTGTCTCTGAGATGCTGTGTTAGGCTGGTGCATAAGGAATAAATACAATAACATTTAACAGATGAGGGACGAAAGTTGTGCTCTATAGCTGGACCTGTAGTTATATACTTAACTAACTACAGGTCTATAGTTACAGCGAGTTATCACTGCAACTTGTGGTTGCCCACAAGACAAAACAATCTTAGTTTCAGCCTTAGATGTGACATAAGAACAGAGAGAATCATTTGGAACTTGCTAATGTGCTCTGGCAGATCCCAGACCATCATTCTGTTGCTAAGAATGGTAGTGCTTTAATCCTTACAGAAGTTTTTTTGTTTTGTCAGCATAAGAGCCAAAGAAGGGAAGTTCAGCTGAGCTGAATTAGACCAAAGATCTGGCACTGACCTCGTATCCTTGTTAGTAGCGTATACCAAGAGACATATGTAAGAATGGGTCAAGCATGGTTCTTTCTTAGAACTCTCTCCTGGGTTCTTGAAGATATCATATCTAAGTTAGCTGTCCCGTACTTATTTTTACCAGCAAATTTCTCCAGGTTTGTTTCTGAACTTGTATATTGAACTAGCATCCCTTAGCAGGGAATCACATAGATAAAATGTAAGTATTGAAAGTCACTTCTTTTGATTTGTTTTGAATTTATGACATACAGATTCATCTGATATGCCTAAGTTTTTACCAGAGAAAACAGTTGAATTAGTATTTCCTGGTCACTCCCTCTGAGCCTCCTGTCATTTCATGTAGCTCCCTCTTTCTTGGTTCTGTCAATGCAAGTCAATGTTATTAGCTCCTCCCTCTTTTCAAACTGTGTTTGGGGGATATCCCTTTTACAGAATCTGATCACCCCTTTTGCCGTCTTGGCACCTTTTGTAAATCCATCATATTATCTTGAGTGCCAGGAAAAAAATTTCAACAGAGAATTCAAGATTTATTCATTCAAAAAGGAACATAATAGTTATGTTCTCTACAGTGTCTTTCACTGCATATGTAATAATTCTGAATATGTGGTGGTTTTGACTATTGCTGAGCACAAAGCTGGTGTTTTTAATGAATCATCAGACAAGATACTATTCCTGAGTGGTTGTTATTACCTAAGACACTGTCATTTTATACATTATGTTGATGCCATTTTTTCCAACCCATGTCCATAATTTAATGCTTATCCACATAGAATTTAATATGCTCTTTTATTGCCTAGTCACTTTATATTACCAGATACTTATGCAACCTCAGCTCTTGTCTGGATAACTGTGATTAAGCTAGTGAAGTCTCTGGCCTCCCTGCTTCTCTCCTGACCTTTTACAAGCTTATTTGAGACTGTGTTGAAAAGCAAAGGTCAGTGACACACAGTTCTCTTGAGATTTTCTTCTGCTGAAAAAAAATTGATTTCTCCTACTCTTTATCTTTTCTCTTTTAACCATTATTGAAGTCCATATGAGAGCTTTAGACATTATTGAAGTCTGTATTAGGGCTTTAGCTCAGAATTCTACCATAGAGTCATATCTCTTGAGAACTGTATTGAAAGCCATCAAAACTGTTTCAAGCTGGCCAAGTGTTATTGTTTTATTTTATGGAAAACTTTTTTCCCTTTGTTTACAAGCAGGGCTATGCATAGCGGGGCAGGGGGTGCACCTGTGTATAAGTTTGATACAAATTTTAATTTCACCCTCTCCCACCAAATCAAAGGAAAAAGGGAAGAAAATTCCTTAGAGGGAAGTGAAGGGAAAAAAAAAACCATTTATTGACAAATATACTATACAAGAATGACTAAGCCAATGATAAAAGGAAAATGAAAATCTCTCCATGGAGAGAAAAAAAACAGAGATATATCCAAAGATCGTGTTATAAAAGTCCTTCTGTCCCTCTCTCCTCTTTATATCGGAGTCGGTGTGTGGGGGGCCCCCCAGTGGTCCAGGCCGGTGGAAGAGTCCTTGGAGTGAGGCCTTGATATCCAAGTGTTCGAGCAGAGTCCAGCAGAGAAGAAAAAAAGAAGAAAAACTAAGAAAAAAGGGAAAAAAACCCAAAAGAAATTCTGGGGGAAAAAAAAGTCCCCAAGTTCCCAAGCTCGGGAAAAACTCCAGGCAGAAGAGAGATAAAAAACTCCAAGCCGCAGCTGAGAAGAAACAAGACTGGCAAAGTCTATGACCTTCAAACACAGGACTGTTTTGAGAAAGTTCTTTTCTGTTTTTTTTCTCTTTCCTCTCTAGTTCACTTTTAAAGGCATAAAATTCATTTTCTGGCATAAGTGTGAGAAACGACTGCTCACCATAAAATGCAAATTATTTTATTGGGACAAATTCAGGAAGCAAAGGATCAATACGGCCGGGTGCATCCCAGGGTGAATGCACACCGATCTATAAAATGTAATACATTTTATACAATTTTTCACACAGAGGGCGGTCCTCAGCTTGTGATAAAAAAAAAAGACAAATTTTCTAAAAGCATTCTTAACTTTCCTTATCTGTAAACAGAAAGTTACATTTCAATGTCAATGGTTGATACAGGGCTCGAATTTTATTACCCCTTGTCAAATAGGTGTCTGGCAAACATCTTCTTAAACAAAGGTCTTTAGAGTAAATATCTGTTTCTCTAAATACTCTTATTCTTAACTACTCATCATAAATTCTTAACACACAGACAATGCTACGTTGGTCTGCT
>WEIV01022689.1:7730-18162 GCA_013390005.1 Calyptomena viridis | reverse complement strand
GTAAGTTCTGTGTGCAGCAACAGCTGCAGCCAGTAGAGGGCGCTGAGCAGCAGGATGTTGCAATGTTCCAGTGACCAGAGGGGGCACTGAGAGCAGCAGGAGGTTGCCGGGAGGTCTCTGAAGGGGGGTCCCGGGGGGTCTAGAGGGGCCTGGAGGCAGACAGGGGTTCCACAGGGTAGAGACAGAGGTTTGCTTTTGGTCCCGGGGGTTGTGAAGGGTCCTGGGGTTCCGGAGGGTGGAGGCAGGGAGTTTACTGAGGGATCCCAGGGGGTTCTGAGGGTCCCGATGGGTCCAAGCAGGCAGGCAGGAGAAAGGAGAGGGGCTGCAGGGGTTGTGGAGGGTCCCGGGGGGTTCCAGTAAGCAGGCAGGAGTCCTGGGGTTGGTAGGGAATCCCAGAGGGTGAGGGGAGTGTTAGCAAACTGGAGTGGTGGTTGGAGCAGTGGCGGCTGGTGCTGGAGGGGTGGCAGCAGTTGCAGGAGATACCCGGAGGCCACGAGCAGCAGCTGGAACTGCTGGGGCGCTGGCCAGTGCAAGCTGGAGACCGTGGCCAAGATGGTGGCAGCAGTGGCTGGAGCAGCAGCAGAGATACCCTTACTCCAAGCCCAGTGAGGTCCAAATGGCCATGAGGAAAAATGGCAGCCGCCTTTTATATGATTTCATTCAACCCAGAATCCTTTGCAACTGCGCATGTGCGATTGTCTGGATCCGCCCCTTTTCCCCTGCCCCATAAGGTGTGGTCCTCACTTTCATTGGACTGTTGTGTGTCCACCCCATTCCTGGGCCTGTCCCGCCTCCAAGCCCGCAAAAAACGGGTCTTTGTTCTCATGACCATGCGGTCATACCATTCCCCAGCCACCCCCTCTCTTACCCAGCTCTGTGCACTGGGAGTCAGTGCCGCCATGAGGTCCTGGGCATTGTCACGGGCTCCGGGTGGCTGACATGCTGTCAGCGCCAGCACTGTCCTGGGGCTCTGGGTAGCTACTGCACTGCCCAGGGAGCACCCCATGCATGCCACAGTGCTGGAGCTTCTTCCCCCTCCCCTTGTCCTGGGACTGCTCCACTCCTGCATGTGTTGGGGCTGCACAGCACAGCCATCAGCCAGGCCGGGGGGGGTGTGAAGCTGGCAGTGATGGTGGCACGGGGCTGGGCCGTTTCTTCCCCAAGCGGTGTGTGGCCGTGCCGACTGCACGAACGGCTAGGCTTGGCGTCGAGGCAGCTCCTGCCACAGTGAGGCCAGCCTTCACAGCCACCATGAAAGCGGGTGAGTGCTCCGGGGGCAGCCCTGCCAGCGGTGGTAGGGGCAGCAGGGCCGGAGTGATCCTTCCCGGAGCGGCTTGCCTGGGCCATTGTCGGGAAACCAGCGTCAGGACTGAGTGTCGTGGACCAGCGCTACTACTTGTGAGTTCCAGTTTCCCCCCCTTTCTCCCCCAAAATTATTAACTTTATTTCTCTGATAAAAATAAAAGTTTTGTACACTCTGTCATACCATAACAATAGGGAAGTGCCAAGAGGCAGGAGATGTTCCCAACTTGGGATCTGCCTGACTTTCTAAAGGCAAAACTGCTGCGGTGTCCTGACTGACGCTGTCCCCAATTCTGCCCCAGTTAGCCCTGACAGCAATGGCCAGGGGGTACCTCAGCAAGGAGTGGGGCATCGACCCAAGCAAAGGCTCCTCTATTTCAAGGAGTCCGGCCAAGCGATGCCTCTGGACAGGCAGAGTTGGCTTGTACCTGCCTGGTCCAGCAGGGCGTGCAGCTTACGGTGGGCAAAGAGTCACAGGCGACTTTTAGTGGTTGGAGCAGTTCGGGTTTATTTGCTTTCTGCAGTCAGCATGGCTACAGAAGCTCTTAACGCCAAGGAAGACAACCAGCAAAAAGCCCGGGAACTTCCTGTACACAAACTTATAAAGGGGGTTTGAATTTATGGGAGGGGAAAGGGAATAACCAATGGGAAAGAGGGGTAGGAGTGGTTCAGGGAGGGGGTTACACCCCTAGAAGCCAGAGGCCTGCAACTCAAACCAATGGCCAACCGTGTACATGGAATGTTCTGGGGATGGGAGAGGTTTGGGTTACATATTTGGGGTAAGGTGGGAGGGGTAGGGAATAAGGGTACATTTGAGGGGAGGGGAGGATACAAACTTTGGGATAAACCAACTGGGTATGGAACAGGGGGTAACAGAACAGCCCAATATGGGGGTAACAGAACCACATATTATAGAACTATGTAATATAGAAATAAACGCAGAACATGCACCGCTACACAAAACAACAGAGTCAATGACAGAGCACAAGCTCATACTAATTCCATTCTAATGCAATCCTAACAGAGTCAGATCAAGGTCTTCCCACATCCCAAAAATCCCAGCAGCTTGTCCTCAGTACAAGGAAGATGGGATGTTAAGTCAGCACCAGCCTGTCTAAAAGTCTACTGGAATGAATCCAAAACTCAAATACAACCATCCTCTCAGAGACAGATTTGGGCTCCTGCATGCTAATGGAGCACTAATTCTGTAAATGTATTAATTTGCAGCTTGCAGACAGAAATTTAATCTGTTCCTTTTAATTTTTTTAAGCAAAGAGTAATTAGTCACAGGGAGGTTAGTGAGCAACAAGAAAATGGGTTTCCCCCCTAGTTTTCCTGCGCTGTAAATAAATCTCTATAACATTTAGAGGATTTACCAAAATAACTTTTATCTGGTTCAGAATTGTATTTAAGACTATTTCTAAATTAACTGCTTATCATGGTGCAATGGAGTATTCAAAACTGTTCCTTTTAACCTGAGAAATAAAATAGATAAACTTTTGGGAGAGGGGGAGGGGGAAAAAAGATGGGGTAGCCTCCTGGGCTTGGGGCCTGGGGGACACGGTGCTCTGATGCAGCAGTTTCACTCCCACGTGATGGCTACCTTGGGAGTGGGGTTGGGAGGGGGGCAACTTCCCTACCCTGGTCGCAGAGCCGCCAGCACTGCTTTCCCCGCTGCTGGCATGCGGTGGCCACCCCAGCTCCGATGCCGTGCTGGGAGCAACCCCACGGGCGAGCCGCGGCAGAGAGAGAGAAAGGTGCAGCTTCCTCCAGCGCCGCTGCTTGCTTCCATGAGGATACGGTGTTTGTGTAGGGCTAGGGCCGTGCTGAGTCACCCCCGCCGCTGCGGAGGCCCTGTGCGACTCCTGCAGTGGCTGCGCAGCCGGCACCTAGCACCGCTGTCGCCGCCTGCTCTGTCACTGGTTCACGCAGCAGCTGCTGCTGGCCCCTGGCACACAGAGCCAGGTGGGGAGAGGGTGGCCTGAGAGGGCGGACACCATTACGTGCCATGAAGCAGGGCCAGAACAAAGCCCCGTGGTGAGACCAAGACTGCTTTCCTGGTGGCGAAAACTGGGAGGAGGCGGGGTGGACCCAGGAAACAGGGCAGACACAGCGGCGATGGTCCAATGCAAGGCCAAACCATGCCCTACAGGTGGAGAAAAGGGGCGGATCCAGAGGACTACGCAAGCACAGTCGCTAAGGATTCTGGGTTGGAGAAAAACCCTACACAAACAGTGACCGCCATTATACATGGGCTCATTTGGGACTTGCTGGGATAGGGAGAGGAGGTCTCTGCTGCTGTTTCAGCTGCCACCATCTTCACCACAGCCTCCAACTACCATCCGCCAGCCTTTGGCAGCTCCGGCCACCACCTCCAGCCTCTGGCAGTCTCCTATAACCACTGCTTCAGCCGTTCCTCAACTCTCTGGTTTATTAACACCCCTACCCCCCTGCCCCTCCGGGAATCTCCCCTGTAGTTTTCCCTGGGCCTGACCACTGCCATGTTGTTTGTACACGGCCACCTGCCCTCCTGGTTCTCCCCCTACCGACGAGCTGTGCCATCTGCTGGCTAGAGGGGTGCAACTGCAACTTCTGTGCTCCTGAGCGCCATCTACTGCATGGGGGAGTTCCACTGCAGCTCCTGTGCCCCCCCCAGCACCTCTCAACTATACAACACTCCAGGGCACACGAGGGAAAGAGGGACAGTTGTTGTTGTTCGAAGATATTGGTTGTTATTTTTTGTAATTTTTTCTGGTTCATTGCTTTCATACCAGATACATATTGGTTCATCTATACACTCATCCATACACATACATTCAATAAAATTGTTGCCTTTCTTTATACGTCCCTCCTCCATTGTTATCGCCCCCTATTGTCCTAAACCAGGACACTGCTTTATTTAAAGAATTAAAGCTTGTTTTCTTACTACACTGCCGTGTCACAAGGCAGGATATCCCCAATTACTGCACAAGTATGAAACAGCCTGGGTAAGCAACAGAAACGTGTTTAAAGAGCAAAAAAAATAGCATCTCATAGAGTCATGGAATATCCTGTGCTGGAAGGGCCCCACGAGGATCCTGGAGCCCAACTCCTGGCCCTGCAGAACAAGGCAAGGATCCCACTGTGTGCTACAACAGGATCAGTCCCAAAATATTCTGAGGTAGAAGGGACACACAGGGATGACATTCAAAAAGCTGATTTCGCAGGGTTAAAACTTTGTAAGTGGAATATATTTAAAAGCCAAGGTNTAATATAGAAATAAACGCAGAACATGCACCGCTACACAAAACAACAGAGTCAATGACAGAGCACAAGCTCATACTAATTCCATTCTAATGCAATCCTAACAGAGTCAGATCAAGGTCTTCCCACATCCCAAAAATCCCAGCAGCTTGTCCTCAGTACAAGGAAGATGGGATGTTAAGTCAGCACCAGCCTGTCTAAAAGTCTACTGGAATGAATCCAAAACTCAAATACAACCATCCTCTCAGAGACAGATTTGGGCTCCTGCATGCTAATGGAGCACTAATTCTGTAAATGTATTAATTTGCAGCTTGCAGACAGAAATTTAATCTGTTCCTTTTAATTTTTTTAAGCAAAGAGTAATTAGTCACAGGGAGGTTAGTGAGCAACAAGAAAATGGGTTTCCCCCCTAGTTTTCCTGCGCTGTAAATAAATCTCTATAACATTTAGAGGATTTACCAAAATAACTTTTATCTGGTTCAGAATTGTATTTAAGACTATTTCTAAATTAACTGCTTATCATGGTGCAATGGAGTATTCAAAACTGTTCCTTTTAACCTGAGAAATAAAATAGATAAACTTTTGGGAGAGGGGGAGGGGGAAAAAAGATGGGGTAGCCTCCTGGGCTTGGGGCCTGGGGGACACGGTGCTCTGATGCAGCAGTTTCACTCCCACGTGATGGCTACCTTGGGAGTGGGGTTGGGAGGGGGGCAACTTCCCTACCCTGGTCGCAGAGCCGCCAGCACTGCTTTCCCCGCTGCTGGCATGCGGTGGCCACCCCAGCTCCGATGCCGTGCTGGGAGCAACCCCACGGGCGAGCCGCGGCAGAGAGAGAGAAAGGTGCAGCTTCCTCCAGCGCCGCTGCTTGCTTCCATGAGGATACGGTGTTTGTGTAGGGCTAGGGCCGTGCTGAGTCACCCCCGCCGCTGCGGAGGCCCTGTGCGACTCCTGCAGTGGCTGCGCAGCCGGCACCTAGCACCGCTGTCGCCGCCTGCTCTGTCACTGGTTCACGCAGCAGCTGCTGCTGGCCCCTGGCACACAGAGCCAGGTGGGGAGAGGGTGGCCTGAGAGGGCGGACACCATTACGTGCCATGAAGCAGGGCCAGAACAAAGCCCCGTGGTGAGACCAAGACTGCTTTCCTGGTGGCGAAAACTGGGAGGAGGCGGGGTGGACCCAGGAAACAGGGCAGACACAGCGGCGATGGTCCAATGCAAGGCCAAACCATGCCCTACAGGTGGAGAAAAGGGGCGGATCCAGAGGACTACGCAAGCACAGTCGCTAAGGATTCTGGGTTGGAGAAAAACCCTACACAAACAGTGACCGCCATTATACATGGGCTCATTTGGGACTTGCTGGGATAGGGAGAGGAGGTCTCTGCTGCTGTTTCCGCTGCCCCCACCTTCCCCACAGCCTCCAACTCCCATCCGCCAGCCTTTGGCAGCTCCGGCCACCACCTCCAGCCTCTGGCAGTCTCCTATAACCACTGCTTCAGCCGTTCCTCAACTCTCTGGTTTATTAACACCCCTACCCCCCTGCCCCTCCGGGAATCTCCCCTGTAGTTTTCCCTGGGCCTGACCACTGCCATGTTGTTTGTACACGGCCACCTGCCCTCCTGGTTCTCCCCCTACCGACGAGCTGTGCCATCTGCTGGCTAGAGGGGTGCTACTGCAACTTCTGTGCTCCTGAGCGCCATCTACTGCATGGGGGAGTTCCACTGCAGCTCCTGTGCCCCCCCCAGCACCTCTCAACTATACAACACTCCAGGGCACACGAGGGAAAGAGGGACAGTTGTTGTTGTTCGAAGATATTGGTTGTTATTTTTTGTAATTTTTTCTGGTTCATTGCTTTCATACCAGATACATATTGGTTCATCTATACACTCATCCATACACATACATTCAATAAAATTGTTGCCTTTCTTTATACGTCCCTCCTCCATTGTTATCGCCCCCTATTGTCCTAAACCAGGACACTGCTTTATTTAAAGAATTAAAGCTTGTTTTCTTACTACACTGCCGTGTCACAAGGCAGGATATCCCCAATTACTGCACAAGTATGAAACAGCCTGGGTAAGCAACAGAAACGTGTTTAAAGAGCAAAAAAAATAGCATCTCATAGAGTCATGGAATATCCTGTGCTGGAAGGGCCCCACGAGGATCCTGGAGCCCAACTCCTGGCCCTGCAGAACAAGGCAAGGATCCCACTGTGTGCTACAACAGGATCAGTCCCAAAATATTCTGAGGTAGAAGGGACACACAGGGATGACATTCAAAAAGCTGATTTCGCAGGGTTAAAACTTTGTAAGTGGAATATATTTAAAAGCCAAGGTTACAAACAAGCACAGGGGAACCCAAACCCAGTGTCCCCCTTCCTCAGCCCGGCCCAGACGAGCCCCTCTCCATGCTCTGGTAACAGGCCCAATCATTGTTGTGGTGTGCAATTAGCATATATTTCTCACGGTATATTATTGTTCTGTTATATGGTATGTTCTGTTATGATGTGCCCTACCCCTCCCCCCAGATGGTTTGTACCCTTCCCTTGTTCTCCCTTCCCATTGGCTGGAGCCCCTATAAGAACCAGGGGCCGGAAAAGGGAAGGGCTCTTTCCCTGGTTATCCCCCATAAGCTTGGACCCTCCAGGTGGCCTGTTGCCACTGGAGAGAATAAACTTGTATTATATGTAACCAGGGAGAGCCGCCAGCAATTTCTTCGTCCTCCGTTTCCCTCAGCCATCCCCTGGGGAGTGCAGGGGATACACTTACCCCATGGCAAGCCTGGCAGGGGATGGCTACAAACCATGGCCCCAGGGCTGCCTCCCGGCCTCTCACAGCCCTACCAGGTCCCAGATCAGCTGCCCCAGCAGATCATTGCCATCACCAGCTCCGTCCCCCACAGGCTCCCCGGTGGGGCAGGTGGGCGGCGGGCTGCGAAGGGTTGAGGCGCCGCCAGTCAACAGCCTGTGGGCCAGCACCAAGTACCCGGGCTTGGCCAGGGGCTCGGCCCAGGGCTCCCCTGGGGGGTCCTGCCACTGCCGCCACTGCTTCGCTTCCCCTGCACGCTCCGCCCGCCACCAGGGCCGCCACAGCTCCGCTGGCACCATAGCCATAGTGACGGGGCCAGCCCGCTGTGGAAACCGCGCCCTGTCCCCGCGCATTCCACCAACACAATGTTCCACCACTGCTGGGGTGCGACGGGGCCGATGATGGTGATGGGGCCGGTGCCGTCATTTTGTGGTCCCCAAATGAAGACCGCGATGGCAGCCTGAGAGCCCAGCCTGGCTGGGCAGGCAAACGAAGCTGCGGTGAGGGCTGGGTCGGTCTGGGCTCTGGGTCCCGCCAGGAGCCCTCAATCCCCTCAGCCATGACTGGTCTGGGGGCAAGGTTATGCTGGGCACCCTGGGCCCTGCTGGGAGCCCTGAGCCCCCTCACAGCCATGCCCAGCCCGTGCAGGTTGTTGCCCATGGAAGTGGCTGCTCTGGGTGATGGATGGGCCCCGCTCACACTATTTTTTCCATACTGTTCACCAAGTCTGAAAGAGAGCTGGTGGGCAGGGGTGGTTCCACCTCTACGGTGCCCATCACACCTTTTGGGAAGGTATGTTTTGAATCACACCCACCTCCTCCTGCAGCCACCACAGCCCAAGAGCTGCCAGTTTCATGGCACTTTGGTGTGAAAAATGAGTGAATTAATTGTTTTTTTGGCTTTCGCATATAGATTATAGAAATACTTCTGTCAGCTTATATATAAATGCTCCTTGTCAAGGTTTTTTATATGAATATTGTTTAAGCTGACTTTTTCATAAGAATACTCCTGTAAGCTTTCCTGGTTAAGTTTTTGAATATATACCTCTTGTTGTTAAGACACATGAATGGTTTCTTTTAGACATGTACCTCTTTTTGTTATAAGAATATAGTTTGAACATAAAAAGGGCCCCAAAGGAATTGAGAGTGTGAGTTTAGATAACCAATCCAAAACCCGAGAAGAATGAGACCAGCTAAGAAGAAAAGGA
Organism: Calyptomena viridis; assembly: GCA_013390005.1. NCBI lineage: Eukaryota > Metazoa > Chordata > Aves > Passeriformes > Eurylaimidae > Calyptomena > Calyptomena viridis. Next base: position 9,609 of record WEIV01022689.1, on the reverse strand, counting down.
GTTAAAAAAAAGATAACAGACTCCAGGAGTGTAAGACCAGCTAAGAAGAAAAGAAGTTGTAAAAGATAATAGACTCCAGGAGTATGAGCCCAACAAAGAAGAGAAGAAGTTGGAACAGATAACAGGTGACTCCCAAGGGTGTGAGCCCAGCTGAGTTGGGAAGATGAACAAATTCAAGGACTACCCTAAAATGTTTTGACCTGATAAAGGAAATTAAAAGGTCCTCCTAAAGAAACTGAGCATGCTCTAAAAGGGCATGGGAAATGAAAATGAGCTAATGAATATGTTAAATTTGTATGAATATGTAAACCCTAGACTGTATAAAAACCAAAAACTCCCCGAGCAGAGTGTGTTCTAACTCTGTTAGACACCCAGCGCCACTTTGCTTTGATTACTTTGTCCCAGAATAAATTCCTTCTAAAAAGAAACAGAGGAGTGGGCTGTTTCTCACATTGGGGAGGACACAGCGTTGGCTTAGCACCTCTCTGCCATCAACACCCTGGTGATCAAAAGCTGCATTTCACACAATGCTGAACCGTGAATGTGGAGCTGCAGTCACGTCAGCCAGTCCAGCTGCCCAGGGAAGTGGAGAGGCCACGAGTATTCAAGTCTTCAGCACAACTTCTGTGGAGCCCTTGAAGAAATAAAACAGGTGAGTAACCTGTTTGTGGAAGTCACCTGGTCCTTGCTGGTGAAAAGGCTAAAACATGAACCTTGCTCTTGGCAGCAGTTTGTGCAGGGATGCCCCTTCCTTTGTGTCTACCTCCAGCATCTTCAGAGGCCGCTTGCTGGTTTTTCTCCTTTATGGTTTATTGCTGTTTGTGCAGTTTATAAAACCCAACTTAATGAACAAAAACAGGTATTTTGGGTTCTAGGAAGAACCCAAACAATCTCATTTAGGGAAGGAACTCCTCTGTGTAGAAGCCCTGCAAAAGACTGGTGGGTGAGAGGCTGGACATGACCCAGCCCAGAAACTCCCTGTGCCCTGGGCTGATCCCATAGCATGGGCAGCAGGGGAGGGAAGGATTCTGCCCCTCTGCCCCCTTAGGTGAGACCCCACCTGCAGAGCTGCCTCCAGCTCTGGGGGCCGAGCAGAGGAAGGACATGGAACTGCTGGAGCAAGTGCAGAGGAGGCCATGGAGATGATTAGAGAGATGGAGCATCTCTCCTATTAGGAAAGGCTGAGAGAATTGGGATTGTTCAGCCAGGAGAAGAGAAGGCTTTGGGGTGACCTAATTTTGACCTTCCAGCACCTGAAGGGAGGCGAGAAGAAAAATAAGAGACTATTTACAAGGGCCTGGAGTGCCAGGACAAGGCAGAATGGCTTCCCACTGTCAGAGGGCAGGGTTAGATGAGATATTGGGAAGGAATTCTTCCCTATGATGATGGTGTGGCCCTGGCACAAGTTGCCCAGAGAAGCTATGGCTGCCCCATCCCTGGAAGTGTTCAGGGCCAGGTAGGATGGAGCTTGGAGCAACCTGAGATAGTGGAAGGTGTCCCTACCCATAGCAGTAGGTGCAATGAGATGAGCTGTAAGGTCCCTTCCAGCCCAGACCATTCTTTGATGCTATGGCTTGTTTTTCTAACTGTTGCCATTTAATGGGGACAGTGGAAGCGAATTAAAATAAATTCAATATTGAATTTATCGGGACTTGTTTGAGTATTGTGAAAAATATAAAGTTGTATTTTGCATATTGCATGTCTTTGTTAAAAAGTAGTTAAAAGTAGTTAAATATTTTATTTAGTTAGATTAGAAGCAGACCAACGTAGCATTGTCTGTGGGTTAAGAATTTATGATGGGTAGTCATGGATAAGAGTGTCTAGAGAAATATATATTTACTCTAAAGACCTTTGTTTAAGAAGATGTTTGCCAGACACC
>WEIV01022688.1:138352-158954 GCA_013390005.1 Calyptomena viridis | reverse complement strand
CAGAGACAACGTCTGACTGTATCACCCCGCCTCTGTCTTCCCAGGCTGCTGACGAAAGGAGAAAGATCTTAAAAGGGAGGGGTGGGGGGAGAAAGGTGTCTGTAACATCTATCAAACTTCTCACTCTTAAATTCTTAAGCTCTGATTTTAGTAGTAGTAGTAGTGAATACTTAATATTCTCAGTTAGAGCCTGTTTTGCTTGTGAAATAGTTAATAAACAGTTGCTTGTAATCCTTATTACAAAAGTTGAGGGTTTTTTTCCCTTCTCTGAGAGATTTTGGATGTGTGTGTGGGCTCTTGGCATTTAGCCAGAGTCAAACCATAACAGAATCATAGAGTATCTTGATGAATACCTGGCATCCAGCCAGGATGAACCCGCCACAGTGAGTCACTCCAATACAGCTTTTTTCTTACTTTTTTCTTAATTGGAATCATAAAATAGTAAAAAAAGTTTAAATATGAACAATAACAATACTGATCGTAAAGCTTCAGTGCAGAACCGCTTTAAGCCCTAGAATCTCAAAGTGCTGTAGAAAGGGACATATTTCAATTCAATGTACAGCATGGCTAAGAATAAAACCTGGTCTCCCAAGTCTTCTTTCCTCTCTCTCTCATATTTCTTCTTAGTGGATGGAGAAAAAGGAATATGAGTAAAATATTTACTCAAAAGCAAAAACTAAAATAAGTTCAAGAATTCACATCCATTTCAATACATCTGTGCAGAGGGTAAAACCAGAGTTCTCACATTTCTTTATAGGATTTCAGAGATGAAAATCTGCCAGAGATGTGTAGTATGCATTTAATGAGTTTGATTTGTCCAAGGTGCAGCTCAGTCATTGAGCATAGCCTTTTTCCATTGATCTGTACATATAACCTCAGATATAAATAAAAGGTTCCCTGAATGACTTCAACCTGTTTAGATATCCCAGGATAAGTGCTCACAATCTTCAAATTCTATCTATATAAGACACCTGAATGAGAAAGAGGAGAACAAGTGGATAAACATAGATAGATGGTAACTATGTGGCATGCAGCAGTTTTCACTTACAGAAGTTAATGACTTTCCTATGCATGACTATAACCACCAAGCCTCAAAATTCACTTGACAGAATATGGGGAGAAGTCAGGATGCATATATTTTAGGTTTTTTATTTTGCTAGCCCATTCATTAGTATTCTTCTCCCAACATCATATATCTGCAAAGCAAGCAAACACTCCAACATTACAAGAATGGCTAAAAAACCCCTCTAAGAGTAAGTTTAAATAGATATTACTTAAAATTAACAATTTAAACAACAATTACATCTAAAAAGAAGAGAAACCTTACATATACCTTAATTTTTGGGTTAACACCCTTAGGTCCAACATTTCCCTGAACTTACTGGGGCCCTTCACATAATCCTTGGGCCCCCTCCATACTCAGGCCCAGGAATTTTATGCATTCCACCAAAGTATCACTTCCTTTAGGCTGTTTTACTTATATTGCCTTTCCAGGAGGGAGGGGAGAGGAAAAATACAGGTCTGGATATTAAAACTTTTCTACCTGGCTGCTTAATAGATAATTAGGGCAGTAGCCCTTTTTTATGTCTTTCTGCTAACCTCAGAATGGATAGATGCTCTTCTTCATCCCCAGGTGTCTGCAAGGAGAATTCCTTCTCCTTAAAACACTATAAAATGTGACAGAAAACAACTTTTGAGTTTTCATGGAGCAGGAGGAATCACTGGCTGGAGTGTGTCTCATTATTTCTGATCTCAGATCCCCAGATGAATGCAACAAACTGTGCCTGTGTGCTCTCATCTACATGACCTAGGATTTTTTTAACTCATTGTCTTTAACAACAATATAACTTAGGAAAAAAATTTTCCCATTGGTTTTACTCTAAAATTTCTCTGAAAGAAAATGCATATTTCTGTAGTTAATTGCTTTGGCGAAAAAGAGAATTACAAAATGGCTGATTTGTAACATCTTTAATTTGGAACATTACAGTTAGTATGCTCATGCTCCCTCTAAAATAAAATTAAAAAAAGAAGACCAGGAGACATAGTTTAGCTGTGAAGTAAGTCTTTGAAGTTCACTGTGTCCAAATGTCTGCTGTGGAGGATTGACCCTGGCTGAATGCCAGGTGCCCAACAAAGCTGCTCTGTCACTGCCCTCTTCAGCTGGACAAGGAAGAGGAAATAAAGTGAAAGGCTCATGGGTCAAGATAAGTACCCATAAATCACTCAGTAATTCCTGTCATTGGTAGAACCAGATCTTAAAACAGCTTCCCCACACCCCTTCCGTCTTTACAGGCTCAGCTTCACTCCCAAATTCTCTAAATCCTCCCCACAGCAACACAGAGGAAAAGGGAATGGATTTTGTAGTCAGTTCATCACATGTTGTCTCTGCTACTCCTTTCTCCTCAAGGGTACGACTCCTCACACACTTCCCCTGCTCCAGTGTGGGGCCCCTCCCAGAAGAGACAGTCCTGCACAAACTTCTGCAATGTGAGTCCTTCCCCCTGCAGCTCTTCATGAAGTTTTCCAGCATGGGTCCTTTCCACAGAGTGTAGTCCTTCAAGAACAGACATGCTCTGCCAGGGGACCCTACAGTCCTGACAAAAAACCTGCTTCAGTGTAGGGTCTTCTCTCACAAGGCCACAAGTCCTGCCTGGACCTCCACAGGGTCACAGTTGCCTTTGGGCATTCTCCAGCATGGGGTACTCCCCAGGATGCAGGCGGATCTCTGTTCTGCCATGGACCTCTGTGGGCTGCAGAGGGACGGGCTGCCCCGCCATGGGCTTCAGCACAGGCTGCAGGGGAAGCTCTGCTCTGGCGTCTGGAGCACCTCCTCCCCCTCCTTCTTCACTGGCCTTGGATTCTGCAGACATGTTACTCTCACATATTCTCATTCCTGTCTTCCCACTGCTGTTGTGCAACAGCTATTCCTTGTTCTTAAATATGTTATTGCACAAGCACTACCACCATTCCCAATGGACTCAGCCTTTGCCAGTGGTGGGTCCATGTTGGAGCCAGCTGGCATTGGCTCTATCAGACATGGGGGAAGCTTCTGGCATCTTCTCACAGCATTCATCCCTCCCCACTACCAAAACCTTGCCACACAAAGCCAATACATCTGGTAAAATTAGCAGTCTGTTAAAGAAACTTACTAAAGACAATGTACCCAACTTTAACAAAAAATCCCAATGAAGGCTTTCTACTAAAAGTGTGGCACGAAATATTTCAGTTTAGCTAAAACTTTTCAGACTCTACAGGCTTTAATTTGGCATTACATTTTTTGCACAGCTCTGCTACTTGCAGAGTATTCATATTCTCTTTTAAAGCTCAAGGTATAAAATTTCTGTTTTGATGGCTTTCTAGAAAATGCAGCCTTACGGTTCTGGTAATAAGGAACGCCTGTCAGCAAAATCCCTGTAATGATCATCACCAACACACTTTGAGCGTCCAGCTACTTTGCTAATTCTCTCATCAATTTCAGTAAATGTGCACTTTGGAACATGGTGTATTTTGTAATTATGCAGTCAGAAATATGGGCTTATTGATCTATATGGAGAACTGAAATGCTGTTCTTCACCAGTTCTCAGCATTGTCATTGCTGAAATTGCTTTTGATTTTCTTGTATTTCTTACTATTTACACATATGTCAATTTTAAATTTCCAGTCTTAAAATTTTTAGAAATCTTGTGTTTTTAACAAAAAATCATACTAATCTCAGTTTCAAGGTACATATATCAAAGTTAATTTTTTTCTCCCATAGGTCATCAAGCTTCAGTTGAAAGGTTTTATCATTTTACAGAGAAAAGTTTCTCATCTCTATAAAGCATTTTCTTCTGTATGGTGTTTAGATAGTTGATTGGACTCTCACTTTCAACCCATTTTCCCTGGAAAAGTGAAATTTTACTGAGGTGAGAGGAATAAACAAAAATCAGAGACATTGCAAAAAAAGCAAAAAATTTACTTTAGGCAGAAGTCAGAAGTATTCCTCTAAGGGAAATTCTTAACAAAGTTAATTATAGGAGCTACTGCTCTTGCCTTGTGTTAAAAATAAAATATAGTTTTATTTAAAATGTTTACAGTATTTATCACTAAGCCTAAAAAATTAGTATTATAGCTATGTAATTGGGAAAAAAAAAAACAAAACAAACAAAAAAAAGACACAAAACCACCTCTGCACACAAAAACAAAGAAACCCCACCACCACTACCACCTAACACCTATGCTGCTATCATTCTATCAAATTCAAATCTCCTTTTTAAATGCTACTGACTGTCAGAGTTTAAAAGTCAAACATTTTGGTTCTCTCTAATTTTTGCTCTTATTCACAAGTCCTCAGGATTATGAAACTGTAGTTCTTATGTGTAAAAATGCAATAATTATGTGAAAATGAAACTAGCAAAGCTCAATCCATATATGCAACTGAAATCTCATATTCCATCCCAGTTAATCACTGTCTGGCGTCCTGATGTTTACAAGTCTTATTCATAAACAGTACCGGCTCACTCAAAACCATGTGCATGAAACTTAATCATGTCAATCACAGCCAAAAGGGCAATTACAGCTGCTTTCTTTTTCTGTCTTCTCCTATTCAGTCAGTTTCATGTGAAATTTCACTTCAACTTTCAGCTACCAGGCCAGATTATGCGGTTTCAGTTCTATCTACACCTCAGATGCTGCACTTCAATATTTTGTTTTCTGCTTGTCTGCAAAATTAGCCAGTTTAGGATTGTGAACCCTATGAGTAGGAAATTTAGAAAACATACAAGAAACCTGTCCCGGCTTTCAGGTGTTTTACATGGACCGTCCTCTCTCCCTTCAAATGAGTAAAAAATTGTTTTGTATGATCCCTGACACACTTTATTTTCCTGTATACAGTCTGGAGTCAAGAGTGACTGGCTTCCTGGCACTTTCTACTAAGTTTCCTGGTTCCACACTATAAAAGCTATTTGCATAAACCCAGTCTCTGTGAGCATTTCCACCACTTTGCTTATTCAGACCTGCTTTTAGGAGCACAAAATTTGAAACTCAAATAAATGTGAACAAAAATGTGTTCTAGAGATGCATTAACTGTGAGCAACCTGCAAAGCCTGCTCAGAGGTGAGAAGATGAGGCTATTAAGAGTTTTCTGCCTTGATTCAAACTTCCTGTGCAAATGTAAGCAATATTTTTCTCCCCCATGCAGGCAAAATTCCCAAATCGAAGTCACATTAAGATGATAGACAAATTTGTTGGTTTTAAGATGCAGCTATTATGATGACAAAAGACATATAAAATCAATATTCTCAGAGAAATAATTTAAAATTTCTTCTTATAGCCAAATAAATACAGAATAAAATGTTTTGTGACATCATCTTTTCCTTTCCCTTTTCTTTTAGCTCTCTCTGCCTTACCAGTGCAGAAACTTATCTGTTTCTTTCTGAAACTTGTAGCCCAGCTTTACCACATTGCTTACCTGCCCTATTCATTAGTGCTCATTGCCTTTCCCTGTTTACAAATTTCTACCTCCATTAGATCACTAAAAAAAGTACCTAGGAAAAAAAAATTACCTCACATCATTTTATTTTACAGATCTGCTTTTCAGATGGTCGTTGCTCCCCGGTAAAGGGTAATGCAGTAGCACAGCCTGAAGCTGTCTTTACTACTAGAGACTGTGCCCTTGTATTCTCATTATTTTTGGTTCTTTCAGCAGCTATCCTTAGCATAACATTATGCCTTCTATCACGTGTCTGAACCTATTTTTATTACTTCTTGCTCGCTTCTACTAGTTTAGCAAATTATATATTGCGGTATTTTTGTATAATTATATTTCAGCAATGACACTGAGTTTTATATTCACTAACTACTGTCATAAATATGAAACTTCAGTAAATTCCAATGAATCTTTTCATTCTTTCAATTACAATGAAAACTAATTTAAATTTTTCTGCTCTTTAGGTACTTACAATCTGAGGGGGTTTTGGTTTTTTACTATTTTGAGCTCTGAAAGTCAGTGGCATACATAGTGCAAAGTTGCATTATACCAGTGCTTCACATTGTATTGAAGGTGAGGTGTAGCCACAATTTTAGATGGAAATAGTATATCCATCACTGATTTTATGCTCCTAACAGTACAAGCTGAGAAACATGCTTTTCTTCATCACTAAGCAGCATTACACTAAGGAATTTAGAGATTTTTCACACAATAACTTCCAAACTTTCTTTGTTTCTTGGCCAGAACTCTGTGACATCTTTGCTTTTTGGGCATACATTGATTTTTTATTTGCATTTCTGATTTATTACCATACGCTTGTCCTCAGAACTCCCATCTAAATCTTTCTGCATTATTTCTAATTATGTTACAGGTATAATAAAGGAGGTTTTTTCCTTGGGTTTTTTTTTCCCCCTAAATTTTACTATTACATTGTCTTCTTATTTTAGAACTAAAAAGGTCTACATTGCGTCCTTGCATTGTTAGGGAAAGAAAAAGAGACAGCAAGAAGTAATAAAGAGGTATAATTCAATTCTACATTCTGGAAAGAAGAAGGTCTAACATCAGTTATGGTGTCAGAAGTAGTGTTTCTTGAAAGGGTAAGGATGTGTTATGATTACCATCTTCAGTCCCCTGTAATAGTTAGTCCACAGAATAGCTCTCAGGCCAAGTTTTTCCAAATTTGCATTGGAAGCTTTCACATCATATCACTTCACACCATACCATCTTTTCACTAACTGTATTTCAAATCTTGAGCACTTTGTATTTATGATACATCTCATATTTTGTTTTGTTTATTAGAAAATATCAGGAAAGTAATTTATATCAACAGACCCTTATTTGACCTTTCTAGTTAGGGTGTGGCATTTCAAGGATACACACATTTTGGTTTTTCAGCCCACATGAAATCTGCCAAACAAGTACGTTCTCTTGCATCACATCAAAGACTAAGATAGCCTCGGTTACCCGGGCAAAAGTCTGGATACTCTCCTTTCATTCAGGGCAAGTCCTAAGGATGAGGCCACAATCCCATCTCCATTCATAAACGAGATTCAACCATTTCCAGCTGACGCAGCATTTATGTAAAAGTTAATTTCAGAACTAATGTGGGTACAAAGGTAACCTAGATGGAGAACAACAAAGAAAAACTGATGCTGCAACAAAAAACGTAATTTAGGGGAAATCTAATCTAATAATCATATTGATTAGAGTTAGACAATTTAAAAGTATACGCAGACACAAAAGGAAGAAGCAGCAGGTGATGCGATACACAAGAAATTCAAGATCTGAAAGATAAGAGTCCACACTGTGTGGTAGACTTGCCAGCCCCTGACAGGGAAAGGAAATAGGAAACAGAGATCTTTACAAGTTTAACAAAGATGTTCAAAGAGAGGGGAGGAGAAAACAGAAGCTACTACAGACACAGCAGCATCAAAAAAGATCCTTAAGGTCTTAAGAAGTAATACAAGGATCTGGACTCCTCTGCAGCAATTAGTGAGATCTGACAATTTTACTTACTAGTACGAGGTGCTAAGTAAATCTAAGGCGTCCTATACTCTTCGATAAGAAAGTAGTACAAGGTATTATATGGTGCATTTCTTGCTTTAGCATCTCCCAATAAGAGAGACTAGTAATTTGCTTTCATTGTGATGATCCAGGCCCCTGGAGGGAACATACACGAAAGCCTGAGAGGACCTCTTGACAAGGGCATGTAATTATAGGACAAGAGGTGATACCTTTGAACTGAAAGAGAGTAGATTTAGATTAGATATTAGGAAGAAATTTTTCACTGTGGGAGTGGTGAGGCAGCAGAACAGGTCACCTAGGGAAGTTGTGGATGCCCCGTCCCTGTAAGTGTTCAAGGACAGGTTGGATGGGGTTTTAAGCAACCTGACCTTATCCCTGCCCATGACAGAGGGCTTGGAACTAGGTGGTTTTTAAGGTCTCTTCCAACCCAAACTATTTTATGATTCTATGATGATTCACTCTCTCATCAGCTTCAGCTTGCATGTAGAGGGTGGACCGAAAACGTGCCAGAGAGCCTGGTTTGTGACTGCTATGAGTTCCTTCAATCAACAACCCACACTGGTGACAAGTGGCAATCAAAATGCATTATAACACTAGCTATGTTTTCCCTGTTCTGGATTATAAAAACCTGCCATTCAAAAAGACTGTTTTATTTTTTCACTTAACTCTTTGTGGCAGAATTGCAATGGTTTTATTTTAGATATAAAAATTATGGCTCAAAAGTATAATGATGCAAAATTATATATTTTAAAATATCTTTATGTATGCTCTATTTCATCACTTGTCCATAAAGATGCCAAGAACCCGATGTAGTTCCTATTGGACTGTACAACAAAGCTATATTAAACTCATATGAATCCCACCCCTCCTGCAAACAGTACCTATATCTCAAAACTAGACTAGGTTATGATGAAGAAAAAAAAAATAAACACTCATGGAGAAAAAGATTGTGTCTCTCCATATAGAGAAAGTATATCGTGGTTTGCAAAGATGGTTATTGCAAACATCGGTAGTCCTGTATGAACTGTATGGAAATAGGTTTTATTTCAGCACATTGCATTACAGATCCTAAGCCCAACCTTGTCATTATAATTTTTCATACTATTATGTGTGGGTCCTAGTCTTGCTAAAGATTCTATCTGCTTTTTACTGCCTCTGGCTGTCATCTGGACAAAAGTTCTTGATCATAATGCAAGAGACTTTCCAAACCCCAAAGTTAATGGCCATAGTGATAACTGCTATTTATGCATTCTACTCCCCAAAACCTCTGAAGCACCAGTGACATCTGCCAATTGAGAAAGGCATATGCTGAAGCATGTGGTAGCAGTAGCTTACTGGCAGCAGCATGGTGATAGATTTTGGACCTTTTTACCTTAAGGATCAGTCTTTTCCAGATTTCTAAAGTGGTTATATTTGGCTGACTTTACAATGGGTCACTTCAAAATAAATTTGGTGATCATATACCAATCCTAAAACAAGGCTCTAAGTCACAGAACAGCATGGCAACTTTGTACCTGTCTCCACTGAAATCTTAAAGGTGGTGTAAATAGAGGGACTGGCAGGAACTCTCATTCTAGTCTGGTTTTAAATAATTAGGGCAGGACTGTAGCAAAACTAAACTGGATGTGAAAATATGGATAGTTCTGAGTGTTCCTTTTTCTGACGTCTTCCTTTCAGCACACTCTTCTAAGAGACAAAACATTCCTATATGATGTGAGATCTTTCAACTAGAATGCATAATTTATCTATGCATTTCCTATTTCAGAATCTATTGTTTTGAAGAAGTCTCTCATTCAAATATTCTCTAAAAAATCTTCCTCAAATTATCTGCTGCATTTCAGGGTTAACCCTCAAAGTACTCTGCCATTCATATTCTGCACAGCAAATCAATGATTGCTGCTCATTTGTGATTCCTGTCAAATCGCTACACTCTGCTCAGACTGAGACTGGCTCAAGATCCTAATATGGTGACAGCTGCTGGGAATGTTATTCTGCAAACTGAATAGCTGAATAGTATTCTATCAGCTAACAGCACACAGTCTTCTGAGATCTTATTTGAATATAGGGAGTGATAGCACATTTCCTTGTAACCCATATGTACTTCACAATATGCTGAGTTTGTTCTTACTGCAATAATTATAGATGCTTGCACTTCTCTAAGTTCATACAAATTCTTACAGGATAAGGATTTAAGTTCAAAATCAAGTGTCAAAGGAAGGTGCAAGTTCTTCCTTTAACTGGTTGACATCAGCTAACGTAGTAAACACTTTTGTCCAGAATAAGTAATGATAATTTAGGAAACAAGAATATGCCTACACCAGAGCCAGTGAGTCAGAACATTTTCTGAAATAGGCAACAAAACTACGTATATCATAATAGACACAAAATCACCCTTTTCATAAACCAATCAATCTTCAGATTAGAATTTTTTACATTTCTTACCTCCACTATTTTTTCTGGAATTCTCTTCTGCACTTCTCTGCCTTACAGTACATATCCCTTTGGCCCTACAGCAGTTTATTTTTTTTTTTAAAAGCTAAACAGCTCCTATCATTCATCCTAATGCCAAAAACATGGACTATTTACAAGAACATTCACTAGCTCCCAGCCCCTGCTCTACAATAAAAAGAAATAAATTTAGCCTCATGCTGTAAGATAGGTATTTTCTATTGAATCTGATATCTTTCTCCACTTCCTTTTAGAAAACACATGATCAGCCTTCATATGCTATGGTGCTTGGTAGCATACCTAGCATAGGATGATTTATAGAACAGACAAATTTTGTCTCCAAATATGCATATGTAGTTTGACTCCCTTAAGACAGAGAAATCTGGGTATTTTACAAGTTGATCAATGAGATCAATGGTATATGTCAATGAGGACTGTCTGATTGTCTGATCCGACCAGAGAGAAACAGGAATAAGGAAAGATCGTGTAAATGTTACATCGTGTGTTAAACTTCAGAAAGTATAGAAAATTTGGGGCATTCTGCCTCTTTTCTTCAGCGAGTTACAAATTGTAACCTTACTGTCATAGAAAAGAGCCAGGCAGAAAGAAACCAAAACCACACCATCCTCACCACACTGACCCCTGACCTGCACACTCAGCCCTAGAAGGTATGGACTGTGACACAGGGGAGAGCAACAAGCAGCCAGGAGCTGGAGAGGTAGGCATAAACAAATACAACGAGAGAAAAAAGAATTAATATAGCTAGCTTGTATTAATCCTCAATGCCTTTTGTATTGCCGCAAGTATTTTATTATTGATTTTCAGATGGATTTTTAACACCTGAGGGGGAGGGCAGTTTGTTTTGGCTTTTTTTTAAACAGGGCAAGTTCTGAAAAAGGAGCATCAAACTTAAAAGTGAGTGAAAAGCTGAGAGCAATGTCTTTCTAAAATTTAATTTGGTTAATTTGTCAGGGAAAGGATTATGCTTAAGCAGGTACATGGCACCCTATGAAGCAGCAGATGAGTACTGGTGAAACAGAATCACAGAAAATTGCAGAATCACAGAATTAACTAAGTTGGAAAAGACTTTTGAAATCATCAAGTCCAACCTTTTACCTAACACCATCTCATCAACTCAACCATGGCACTAAGTGCCATCTTTTTTTTAAACACCTCCAGGGNCAACTCAACCATGGCACTAAGTTGCATCTTTTTTTTAAACACCTCCAGGGACACTGACTCCACCACATTCCTGGGCAACCCATTCCAATGGCAAATCACCCTTTCAGTGAAAAATTTTTTCCTAGTGTCTAGCCTAAACTTCCTGTGGCACAGCTTAAGACTGTGTCCTCTCACTCTGTCACTGGTTGCCTGGGAGGAGAGACTGACCCTCAGCTGGCTACAACCTCCTTTCAGGGAGTTGTAGAGAGCGATAAGGTCTCCCTTGAGCCTCCTCTTCTCCAGGCGAAACAACCCCAGTTTCCTCAGCTGCTCTTCATAAGGCTTGTATTCCAGACCCCTCACTAGCCTCGTTGCCCTTCTCTGGGTGTGTTCGAGCATCTCAACATCTTTCCTAAATTGAGGGGCCCAGAACTGGACACAGTACTCAAAGTGTGGCCTAACCAGTGCTGAGTACAGGGGAAGAATGAGTTCCCTGCTCTGCTGGCACTATTCCTGATGCCATTGGCCTTCTTGGCCACCTGGGCACACTGCTGGCTCATGTTCAGTCGGCTGTCAACCAGTACCCCCAGGTCCCTTTCTGCCTGGCTGCTCTCCAGCCACTCTGTCCCCAGCCTGTAGCACTGCATGGGGTTGTTGTGGCCAAAGTGTAGGACCCAACTCTTGGATTTCTTAAATTTCATATTGCTGGATTCAGCCTATCTATCCAGTCTGTCCAGCTTCCTCTACAGAGCCTTCCTACCCTCCAACAGATCAACACTTGCTACTAACTTGGTGTCATCTGCAAACTTGCTAGTGGTGGACTCAATCCCCTCATCCAGCTCATCAATAAAGATATTAAACAGGTCTGGGCCCAACACTGATTCCTGGGGAACAGTACAGTAGCTGGCTGTCAGTTGGACAGCACCACTCTCTGGGCCTGGCCACCCAGCCAGTTCTCAACCCAGTGCAGAGTTGTCCAAGCTGGGGTCTGCCAGCTTTTCCAGGAGTATGCTGTGTGGGGAACAGACTGAACATGAGATACTGTCCTACAAAGGTATTTTGTGGGAACAAAAGGAAACTTACTGCAAAAGCCTCATTTAAAGACCTAGAAGTGGAGTACTTGAAATACATTGGCTTTAGGCAAGTCCTTTCCTGTACGTTTAAATTATCTATGGACTCAAGTAGAGTCTCCAGAGGGGGCTTGCAGGTTTCACAATGAATGTTCAAGCCCTGTTTTAACATTGTGAACAAGAACTAGAACAGGCCTGAATGTAGGGTTTTCAACCGTGTGTAATAAACAATGTCATTACTCCCTACAGGGAGAAGATAGGCTTCCTGCTGCATCTTGACTCTCTCTCTGCAGTTAAAAGAGCAATTCAGAGCAGGAAGTTAACCTAGGTGCTGTGAGCCAGCCTCTGGTTGTGACTTTTTCTCTCTACTCCTTTCATTAACCTACTGGTTTAGGCACCTATGACTATCCCAGAGTAAACTTCACCCATGCCTCAAAGAATATTCATTTGAGAATTTTCCCTGTGTTCAAGTTCAAATTTGTGCCAAGATTATTAATGGAAATTTTGCATTACATCAGTTGCAAGAATGATCTTGGAGGAATTTCATTAATATTTCACCTTTAACAAAATCCATTATCGTTCTCTGCTTTAGCTGGTTCCCCACTTCCTTATAATTCCTGTACCATTCTTTGTCTTCAGTAGTTTAACTACTAATTCCCTGGATAATGTAGATATATTTATTTCTCTAAACTTATTCAAAAAAAGACAACAGGTTAATCAAGCTTGCTCCACTTTGGGGGAAATGTTTGTTTCATTTTAACCACTTTTCTAATTGGTTTTTAAGCAGTTCTTGTTTTCTGCTGTCCTGAAGCACTTTCAGTCGTTTTTTTTCTCCAAGAAACTTCACAAAGTCTTACAGGTTACTGAGCTCAAACCAATAGCTCATTAGTGACATGACATGTTTTTGCCCATTCTCTTCACTGAAATTTTACTGCATTCAGATTTTGAGTTCTAGGTTCAGTGTAATACAGTAGAGGAACCACAGAGAACATTATCCATCTTTTTGAGAATACAGGTTGCATTTACACCAATAATGAGGGTCAACACTCTCCACCTCCCTCATAGTTTGATGACCCAAAAAACCTGAAGTCTTTATCTCTGTCCTTGTTGTCATCCAGACTGCCCTGCAATCCTGCCACACTTGCAGGAATGATGAAGTTTGCATCCTTCTCTCACCTTAACGCTGCCCTGCTCCTTTCACTGGCACATTGCTCAGCTTCTCAGGACACAAGGCAGTCAGCACCACTTCCACCACACATAGAAACCTGAAACCCCAGCTTTTTCTCACACACCCTTCCCTACTGCATGAAGTACAAGCAGCCTGAAAAGACCCTGCATTATAGAAAGGCTTAATTTTGCATAAGGATAATAAAATGAAGATAAAACAAGCATGAGCAATATGTAGGACACAGATAATGAAGGAGGCTCAGACAGCCTAGAGGGGACTCAGATAGACCTGCAATGGTAGCTTGCTCAGGAACAGGAAGACCTGATATGGCTGTGAATGTGATTCCTGAACATGCTACTGCTTTACAAATAGCTTGCCAGTGCCGCAGGAATATTTTTACAGAAATAAGGACTTTTTAACTGTTTAGCTATGTAGTCAAAGGGAAAAATCAGAGGTGTTTAAATATGCCAAAACAATGTAACAAAAATAGAATTTGTACATGTTATTAAAAAAATAGCTAATAATACCAACAGCTGGATAGGGACAAGATAAGATGTAGATGGGAACCTAAAATGGAATTTCTTATCTTCTTAGTGCTTGACTTCACAACTTTAATACTGCAGGTTTTGAATGCATAATGTCCTTGTTTTTTTTTAAGAACACTACAGCCATGGAAAACACATCACACAGCTAATCAGTGGGATCAAAAGTTGGGTTATCACTTAATTTTACATTTTCATAGAGACTCTCTTCTTTTTCTTAAAGTGTTTGCTTATGTTTGAATGCTGAAAAACACCTCAAACACGTGAACCTTCCAACAACCTCCACTTTTATTTACCATTTTTCAGGAAGGAATGGCTGTAAAGGGGCTTTTTCTGACTGCTTGAAAACAGAATTTACATAGAGATTAATACACTTGAGACATTCCACGGGACACAAATCTGTTTAATTGGTTTCTCTTGACTGTAATCGTTCTATCCAAGATAATTTTTTTCAGCACTTGAAAAATTACAGACAAAAAATTCAGTTTGTAATCATCTCACTGAACCATGCAGCAATCCTCTATTAATTTTCTATTGATACATTCTTTTCTCATTGGCTGAAAGTGCAGCCTGCTTTGTGAAATTATAATATAAGTAGAAAAAGTAAGAGTAATTTCTACAAAGCAATGGCGGATATGAACAGCTGGCTAGATGCTGTGCAAACCTCCATGCTGGTAACTGCCACCAGCTGACTCAGAAGCTGTCAAAAGCTTCTAATCTTCTTCACTTTTGCCTCATTTGCTGCCACATTTTTGCTTCATGGTGAAATCTTGACAAGGCATTGCTGTGGCTTTGTTTCAATTAAGTTTATACACTGATCTAGCTATATTGCAGCTTTGGCAGATACTAAAATATACTTCATTCCCCCGTACCCCCAGTGATTTTATAGTCTTCATAATGTTCAGATCTCATCAGCCAGTGAATTTAATCTTCTCAGATAAGTGAAACTTTCCATTCCTTCCTGTTCTTTGTCACCAAACATTCCTTTTTATCACGATTTTCAAATCTTCAACTTTAGAGCATTTATACTGAAGTCAGTGAATTTGTCATCTTTCCTTCTACAGAGATGCTCCTGTGCATCCTAAAGCAACCACCAAATAGTTCTCAGAGGACACAACACACTAAAATCCTGCCATGGCATTCTTTTGCAAGATTATTATTCTATGAAACTTTTTGCATGACATTTATTCAATCAAATTATAATCGACTTCTCTTACCCTATCCCGATCAAGACTAAAATATTAAAGTGGTGCGATGAAGTGAAAAATAAGAGTTGGTATATAAGGATCATGCATTTCAAAAACGAGTTGTTAATCTGTCAATAAAATCAATAAACACTTGTGATTTTTCCTGTCTGTGGAAAAGATAAATATTTCGTTGTAAATACAAAGAATGCAATTGCAAATTTTGCTTATCACTGCAAAGGCACAACATATAATATATTAACCTTTCAGCCTATGAGAATTTGTCTGTGTATTGACTCTAAATGACACCATCAAACATCATATTTGTGTCAAGAGAAGAAAGAATTTGTTGCTGAATGCAATGCATAAAAAGGCTAGTCAAAGGGAAATTAAGGTATAACTACTTGCTTCTTTGCATGCCTCTTAATTAAAGTCAATTTCTAAAAAACTTTTAACTGAAATATTCATTACAGAAGTAATAGATCGACTAGAAATTATTCAGTGAAGATGCAGTTTAACGTATTGTGATGTTTGTACAGCTGCTTAATCCTGTAATTGACATCATGTCTTCCTGCTGATTTTCTGAGAAAATTCAGCTCAGGTAAGAAAGATTTTTTTCAGCCTTCTTTCATGGCACAAAACTGTAGGAAAGTGTATTCAGGACGGATGTTTGAAGTAGCATGCAGGAGTTAAATCCTGTTAACAAATAATGAAAAGTAGGTCTAAATCCCATAAACCTCACTCAGTTTCTTTTAATGCTTATAAACTGTTTACTGAAATAATAGTGTTTCTGTTTAGCAATGAAAGCAACAGTGAAACATTTCTTCTTTAGGGGAAAATCTAGAAGGTAATGCTTTTTTCCTAATAAGCTTTATACTTAGTTATGGCACAGCACTTGGAGGTTTAAAGCTGAGTAACAATAAGATTTTATTAATGTTTAGTGACAGTGTGCCTAGTAAAAAAGATGGAATTGATGGATAGTCATGCTTTTTTACACCACTTATTCAGTGACTCCATTATCTCTCTGAGCACAGAATAAGGCTGGCTGTTAGGCACACATAAGAAGCCCAAGTTTACCAACACCAAGAGGGATGCTACAGTAATTTCATTCTCTACACTCGGTCCTCATTTCTCACATCACAGGGTTTTTAGGCATAGAAGCAATCAGGTTTGTTGTGTTTTTTTAAAGTCAGATTAGTTCTCTAATTCCCAATTCACCTAACATGAACAAAGACTTGTGCTGACACAGCATAAAGGGGAGGTGCTGCAGGAGGGAAGGAAGAAAAATAAAAGTCAACAGGCACAGAAACCTAACACTCTGTACCATGAAACTACAGCTCAAATCAGGAGCAGCTTGATTTCTCTAGAGTAGAGAATGAGCAGCAGCTGTAATTACTGCCTCTAAGTGCAAATGCTCCCTCACTCCCCTGCCTTGGAGAGGCTGAGCCGCTGCTGGCCATTTAAGACAATTCACAGTTCCCTTGCCAGTGTAAACAGTTATATCAAATAATACCTCTCACCTCTCCCTTTTTAAGAGGAGTTTCTTTTTTAACCTACATCATCCCAGAGATCTGGTTTACATCAGGGGCTTGCAAAGCAGAGACAGAACTGAATGGACTGCAAACTGCAAAGCAAGCACAGAAAAGCATTTTGTTGAGATGTAGCCGAAGGCCTGTGTGGCTACAGGCAGTAATTGACGATGGTGGGTGCTGGATCAAGTGCCCCAAATATTTGCCACTAAAAAGAGCTTTGTGACCACATATGTATATTTCCAGTGTTTTTTTCACTTGTGGTCAGAAAATCTGTCCTACTTTGATGTACATATTTCTGTTTGCAGAATTAAGATTTTATATTATCCTCACCCATTTAACTTTACTTGGCTCCTAAGATTTGTAAGAGCATTTTCAAGGATAGGCCTGACTCCACTCCTCAAAAAAAAAGGGGAAATCTGCTGGGCAGACAGGATTGTAGCCCAAGAGCACACATCTTCTAAATAGGTTTGGTCATAGGCCTCCTGTAACCTGGTTCAGAGTACTCTTCACAAGTAAGTTTGACTAGTGCTCTCATCTCTTCCTAGCTTATTTCATTTTCCTGTCCAAGCCTCAACAACACTGATTAAAACATAATAGGATCCCAAACTATGCAGGACTACACAGGTTTTACTTACTGCCAAAAAATCTTCTTGCTATTGACCAAGCGGAAATTTCCACTCATGTCACAGTTTGCTAAAGCATGTGATTATTTTTAGGTCCCAGAAAATACTTTGCAGGCTCTAGGACTAGAATGAGGCATATTTTCTCCATTTGAATTTGAAAGGCTAATTCATTAGCACATTACGCCTACATCAAAACATTCATCTTCAGAGGTGCTAAAAAGTCATCTGTCAGTTTTCTAGAATTTTTAGTTCTATATCGTCTTTATCCATGTTATGGGAGAATTTTATTTCATTCCAAATATATATATCTGTGTTTTGCTTAATTTTTATGAACCCAGTATATCCTTCTCTCCTTAAACATGTCTTAATTCTTAAACGAACAGATTGGGTTGCCCCTTCAGATAGTAATTCTCCTGATGTCAGTGTAGTTACAGTGCTTGGCACCTTTGTACAAATCTCTTTTCATAGACTGATCAACATAGCAAGGACATAACAATAATTCTCTCAAAAGAGAAAACACAGACATGGCTGCAGAGGGGCACAAAGGCAGCTCCCCACCCACTGCTGATACTTCAGGCTTCACAAACAATTCTGTTTTCTCCCTGGCAAGCAGTTACATGCTTAGCTCTCAGTTACATTCTTCTTTCCTTCTTCTTCCCTTTATCCTCAGATTCCTAAGGGAACAAGAAATGTTCCTGAGACTACTTCTCTTCTCATTTAGCCAATTAAATTCTCTAGTGAATGTGCCATACAGAGACTACACACACTCAACAGTAAATCAGTAGCAATGTTAAAGCATTTTTCACTACAAATAGCTGGAGTCTACACAGGTTCCTAATGAAGAGGATTTTCTATATACTCCTTTTTTACCTTGGTTTACTTTATCATTATAATAAGCTGCAGCAGGCTTTACAAGCCTGAAGGACAGGTGAACAAGCAGAAAGTAGATGAAAGGGACATTTTGAACAAGTCGTTTCTGGCAGCATGGCAGAGGTTGATCTGAGAGGCTAGTCAGAGGCGGAGGAGATAAGAGCTGCATGTGGCTATCCTAGATAGGTTGTAGGATAGTCTTATGCACCTGCTGTGCAGGAGGCAGGGAGCCAGCAGGAAAGACCAGGAATGCTCCCAACACCCTCAAAATGGCAACTACAGGAAGGGAAAGACAGAAGAGACTAGAGGAAAAGAAAGCTGCCATTATGTTTAATGTTCAAGTTTGAAACTGAGAACAAGAGGTTCTGTTTAATACAATAGTAGAGAGACAGCCACTGCGTTTTGAAAAGAGGAATTACGTCTCCAATAGAAACGTCTTCAATAGAAACAAAGATTACTCCAGTAGCTTCATTTTGTAAGAATAGAAGGGGTAAGGGATTGGGGCCCTATTTGTGATAATAGATTCAGAGCTCATGTCTAACACATTATGTTTAATAAACAATACCAAAAATATCTCTTCACACATTCAGCATAATTGTAATATATTAAGTTACTGAGAGTATTTGTTGATCCTGCCTCTCCTCTTCACTTGCCCTTATGTCCACAGATGACAAAAATCTTTTCTTTCCAATTCTTTCTTAAGTGAGAAAATGTAATTGCTATTGAAGATGCTACCACCAGTATTGCTTTTTTTTAATCATAGAGAGACATTCAGCTGAACCCTTAACAATTGAATTTCACAGTGTTTACATAAAACTGGATGTGGATACAATTCATTTCTGTATGTTGTAAAGGCACTAGCTTTTATTCTGCAAAATGCAGCACATTTCCATATTTTTCATTGTAAGCATACAATTGCCTAAAGGCAGCACATCTTTAATTAATTTTTACTGCAGTGTGAAAAGAATCCTAAATCATTAATCATTTTCTTTTCACTATATACTGAAAGAAGATTTCCTTTCTTGTTCTATACACACACATGCACATGCACACACACACACATAGAGGAAATCTTGTTGACTTTAACTTTCCAACAAGCTGGTTACAAATTGAACCCTTTTCAACCTCTTGATCTAAGCCGATCTATCCATCAAAAAGTAGTCCTCTGGTAATATTGGGATGCTTAGAGCTGCCAATACTCAGACAGCAACTTCTCCTAGAGCCTGCACCACTTTCAACATGCATAGATGCGAGATTGAATTTAACATCTAGTGTATATTTTCTAGCTGATTGTTTTTAGCTTTCGTTCACCTTTCCTAATTGGATGACAATTGTTTCCTCAGCCCAACATTCTCCTGTCTTCTATTATTTTCCATTACAAGAGGTGAATAAATAGCTTTCTGTCAAAGAAGGCAGTTGTATTTCTTCTACATATGTATTTTTTCCGTACATAAATATCAGCATATAAGATGTAACACTTAGTAGTCACCACTAGGGTAGTTTAAATGATTCTACCTTATCATTCCATCTGCTGCCTAAACAAAGCCTGGTAAATCAAATTATACATGTCAAACATTGCATGAATATTAACTAACCTTTCCAATAACCTTCTGCCACCAGCAGTCATTAGTGGCCCCATCCAAAGGATGAAATACTGAAGAAAGATAGAGAAGTAATTGAGCCTCCAAATTACTCCTACAACTCAAGATTCTAAAGACTTTCTTAGGAAACTGGTGAATCTTACAGGGTTTGGCAAGTAACTGGTGGTCAAATTAAAATCTGGCCCACATAAGGAATTCAGGAGTACATGCAGACAGAACTAGATGCATACACTGAAATTTGAAAATGCCAAAACTATAGTACACACACATCTATGATCCTTATAAATCTGAAGTCCTAACCTTACATGTTTCTTTTTTTCTTCTTTTTATCTCTAAAGTTCCCAGTCTACCAAGTATGTCTGAATATACTAAAATTCTGCAGTTCTTGATAAGCATGAGAAATTAACTAACATTACTGTATATACCTAAGCATAATCAGGATCAGAAAGGAGGTCACATTACACTAGTGAGGTCTGATGTAGGGAAGGAATTTTATGTCAAGCCTTTGTAGTGCATTTTATACCAAGGGTGAGCAATTTTTACCCAGGGAAAACTTACAGGCAATCCAGCTAAGAAGGCCAGCCCACACAGTGAGCCACTTGATCCACAGCTTCTACCACACAGTACAGAGACATTCAGTTTCACATCAAAGCCGGCTGAACACAATGTTCTGACGATTTTTAACAAGTGAAAATAAATCTCCTTAATGCTGAAATATAAACAGTCTTCATTGGTATGTTGCAACTAAGTGAATAGCTTTATTTTAACATTTCCTAATTGCAATTTTTATGAACTCATCAGTTTCGTTTCATTTCAACCAAATTCAGTATATAAATTAGTGTCAACAGATTTTAATATCACCCTGGATAAAAATTTCTATTTTCCCATAGCATTAGCACTCTTACTTTAAA
>WEIV01022688.1:109222-138305 GCA_013390005.1 Calyptomena viridis | reverse complement strand
CAAATCATAACAGGAGATTAGGAAAACCATCTATTGAGTAAGCTTGTCTAGCACACATTACCCTCATGTTCAACATTTTAGGGCCAAATATCAGAGAAATCTTTTCAGTGATGACACATAAATTGTGCAATACATAAATATTGCTAGCATACAGACTGTGGTAGATTTTAGCTTTTCTAAACATTTTTTAAAGCAGATGATTCTTTCCCCATATATTGTGGGTTTATAATGGTTTTCTTCAGACAAACATGCTTCTGGTTTTGTTTAAAAGTGGAAAAATATGTGGTTTAATTTCTTTTTCCTCCATGATGGTAATATTCTTTTACATATTCAGAAGTATATACTCATATGTATGAATATATAATGCATTGTTTTTTCAAAGTAGATATTTTATATATTCGGACTATATATAGTTCAAATAGATTACTGTAAAATTGCTGCTTCATAACAAGAAATCATCTCTGTATGTAAACACAATTAGGGAAAAGTCATCTTCCTTCAGTAGTTAGTGACAGATCTCTGTTTAATTGACATCAAAATAAGAATAACCACATTATATGGCACCTCACATCAGCTCTATGTCATTTAACATAATCCTTTGTGTCCAAACTCCAGGTCTTAAAACCTGTACATCACTTAATTAAGTAAAACATACAAGATGAAAGTTCCTGGAGCTGTCTGAAATTATAGAACACAGCTTTGAAGTGTAATAGAACAAATAAGAGATCATAAACAGGGAAAAAAATCCACTTAAAAAGCGTCATGGAATAGGTCAGCTAAACAGGAAGTATCATTTATCTGTGAGACAATTTAAAGCCTGCTTGCATTGCTTACATTCAAACATCGACGATTTAAAAGATTTTTATATGCCTTAGATTTCTACAGCACTTCTTGCAAAACTCCCTCACAATCAAATAAAAGTATTTTTAAATGCTAAATATACTTTCTTGTTGGAGACTTAAGAATTACTCATTTAGAGCTGTTGTAGCAAGTGAAGCAAGTGACACAGCAATAGTCTGGGTGTTATTCTCAGCTCTGACATTTTGCCAGTTCTTTTGACTTTTACCCAGGAAAAGATTAAATCATTTTAAGGAACTCCTAAAATCATTAGTGTGGCATGTTGTTGCACTGCTTGCTATTTAGCATCATGCAGATTTTTAAATACATTGTTTTTAAAACACATACAAGTAATAAAAGACAATTTTATTATTTCTTTCTGCTCTTGTTTTGGTGTGAGGTTTTTTTTCAGAAAAAAATTCTTAGCCTTTCATAAAAGAAATGCTTGAAGCTCTTACACGATTTATTATCTACATTAAAATACCATGTAGCATAACAGAAAAGAATGAACTCTCCCTTTTCCAGACAGAAAAAAGAATACACATAAACCATGAGATAGGCTGAACTCAATAGAGTAACAAGAATACCAGAACAGTTAAACAACTTTTTATTGTGCATTTTGTGAATTTTTAACAGTTTGTAGATAAAGATACACTTGATGAAACACAATTAAAGATGACTGAAATCTGCTATTTTGAATAGTATAGTATATGTAGTTTACTTTTTACTCAAAAGAATTTTCCCTCAGACTGAAACATAAACTCAGAATAATGAAATATAATAACACCTTTTGCAAGTCGGAGCAGGAGGGGAGAAAGCAGAAGAAAAAAATAATCTGCCCCTGGAAAAAATAACTGAACTTTGAAACAAAAAAAGATCACTTTCTCAACATCTCTTTTGGAATAGTTAATAAAGGATGAAAGATAGAAACTCCAACTATACTTCAGAATTCTTTCAGAAGATTGTAATCATCAGTACTAACCTAGGTAAAGTGGAGTTCCTTTAAGGGTTCCTCTTCAAATCTAAAAATCTGAAAATCAAATCTAAAAATCAAATCTAAAAATCAAATCTAAAAATCAAATCATGACACAGAGAACTTAATTATTTACTTTTAGTATGACAGAGAACATGTACTTTTAATCTTGGAGATTGTAACGGGCCAGTTAGTCTGTCTCAGCACTAACAAAGTCTCTATCCTTATGTCAGTTATTTTACATACCACAGATTCATCCTCTTAATATCAGGTTAGAGTTGTTGCCTTGAGGTCTTTACTCATGTTTGATGGAAGGGAAATTAAACTTGTTATTTGAAACACTGACATGGAAAGGAAACAACATGTGGTTTTACTCCCAATTCATGTCATATTCAGTCAATTAAGGCTTAAAATCTCCATGGTCTACCAGTGATAAAGACCAGGCACATGTTAGTGGAGCTGCTCCAGGAAGGGTCTCAGTGAAGACACTTAGCCACCACACTTCAGCGTACTGAAGGAGCATTAAGTCTTCTCCATTAATGACAGGAAGACTATTGTAGGTGCAGTGTCTTGGAGAGGAAGCAAATAGAATATTACGAAATTTGTAGACTAATCTCTCTTTCTTATCTCCCCTGTCTCTTTTTCTGATTTAAATGGCAGCTGGGATGACTTGAAAAAATTGTCAAGAAATATAGAGGAGATACAGGAATAAGGACTGCTGACCTTGTTTCATGGAGAGGCTACTAGTCTTGCAAATAGCTTGAATGACTTGTTTCACAGAAGGAACATACCTTATTGTCTTTGACTCAAGGCACATTAGATGATTTTGAAATAATCAAGAGCAAGATAAAGATGTTCTGCCAAACGTTTTGCAGGAAATAAGGAAAGGTATCTGGGCTAATAATAGCAAATTAGGAGGTGCAGGAAGGAGCTGCCTAAAGGTTTAAAAAGTCCACAGTTCAATTAAATGCTAAAACAAGTGCTGCAAAGAAAAGGATTATCAAAGTTATAAACTATTGTTAAGCCTCAACAGGAAAGAAAAACAGGACCCACAAACTTTATTTTTTGCTAAAGCTAGCAACCTCTATAACTACTAAATAGTTATACAAAATAATTATACAAAATTATTCAAAATTATTCCGTTATACAAAATAATTCATTTTCCAGAATCTACTCAGAATATGGAACAACCTCAGACTGAACCTAAAAACAGATGTAAGGAGCCTGTCATCAGGTCAGTGAGTTTAGACTGCCTTTTGCCCCTGCTTCCCATATCTTGCTCTGAAAACAGATGAGTTGCCCCTTCAGGAAGGACGATCNACACTTACATTTCATTCACATCATGGTCTTGTTCAAAATCTGAGGCGCTGCACTGGATAAAAATAGAGGAATTGCTTATTGCTTATTATTTACATACAAATTTTGCTGGATTAGGACTTTGAAAACACAACGGTTTCTATAACTATTTTGCTGTCTTAACTTCTCACAACTTAATACCTACATTTTTCTCATATTTCTACTCATGCAGTCAAAACTATTTTTGCCAAAGGAGTATCACATTGAAGAGCTCAGCTTATGATTCTAAATAGGAGGGACTTTAATTATCAATTCATACTCACCTTCAAACTATTCTAAAAATTGATTCTCATTTTTCTTATTTTTTAGCCAGAAGCAGCTCAGTACAATATAACTTACACCACTGCAGTAGGATTGTCTTCAACAAGCCACCATCCCAGACCAGTGACTTATCTGACAACTCCTTTTCTAGTCCTCAACTGATTTATATAAGAATGAGAAAGTGGAATGCACCCCTGCCCCATAATCTATAAAATACATTTTTTCTGATGTCCAATTTAGAGGAATTACTATTAGAGATAACATTTCATAACTCTGTCATCATATCTGTAAGAATAAAATCCTAATAATTAAACCTTTCTATATGAAATGCAGCATTAATTACTTGCCAAAATGTCAATACCAATTAGTTAATGAAGTATTCAAAATGGCAGCTCACTAAACCTAACGGATCTTTAAGATCTCATTTAGCTATGCCCTACTTCAAGCTGAGTGCTGTCACTGGAAGGCTACAAAACATATGCTGTTACACATGTGCTCTCTTATTATCTACTTCTTCCTGTTCTTTGATCTTGGCATTCTTCTCTGTCTCCTGAGGTGTTCATTTCTTTTTCATCCATTGATTGTATCATTTTTTTCCACAATATCAATACACAAAATTTAAATCTTACAGCATGTTAATTCTACCTTTTCCATATGAAGAATAAGAGCCTATTTCCTATGGGAAAAACTGAACTTACTGATACACACTCACAGGTGTTTTACTTAACTACAAGTTGTCCAAGCCATTGCAGAAATCTCTGACTCAAGTTGTAAAGCAAGAAGTTTTCAAGTCCTGGACAAATTTTCAATTTCCTGGACAACATCTTGCTTGGGAATAAAAGATGACACCTCCAGATAATTGAATGCATTTTTTAAAATTTCTTGCAGCAAGAAACCCGTAGTTGAAAGATACACTTTTTTTTCATACTAAATATCTTTACTTACCAATTGGTTGGAGTCAATTATTCACTATATGATATCTTAACATTTATTTTATGCAAAGAAAGTGACTTTTTTTTTAAATGTCCCCCCTGCATAACAAAATGTTTAGATGTGCTTAAAGCTAAGCACAAACTTAGTCCCTTTAGAGTGAACAGAACTAATCCCATGATAAGATCATGCATCTTCTTAAGTACAGTGAGGCATGTTGGTAATATAGTTGAAGAAAATTATTTTCATTATTCATTTAGATATTTTAAAACAAATGGACATAAAAGAATATTTTTAAAAATTACTATTTTTTAAAGATAACTCTACGAGTCTGTGATAGTTGTACCTTTAACTCCGTTATGATGCTTTGTGAATCCTAACCATTTTTATTAATGTTCCAAACTTCATTTTACAAGCCATGTTTAACAAAATAAGCAACAGAGTCTGTAAAACTCTGATCACTGGAAGTATTTTGGGGTGAATTCTGCAGAAGGGCTTAATTTTATGGCAAACATGCAGTTGACAAGGTAGTACAGACTTAATTGAGCTGAATGGTTGAATGGGGCTCTGAAGCCCTTATAGCCATATTTGCTCCTCATAGTTCTGCCACCCGCAAGTGTGGCAGGACCAGAACTGGCCTCACTTCACCTCAGGTGTGGTTAAAATGAAATTATGTTCTGTATTAACACACAGCTAAACAACTGCCCTGCTTTGCATCACACCTTACTGACGTTGCAGCAGATAATTGTCTTCGGCTGTGTGCAAGAGTGGATCCAGGTGCTCTTTGGACAGAGGAGAGGACCATTAAAGCCTACCGTGCTGAGTAGCATTAAAGGGAGAGGTGTTAGTCCAGTTAAGGAGAACATGGAATTTTCTCCTTGACAATCAAGGCCTAGTGCATATGTCCTCAAAGGATACTACTGTGTAAGGAAAACCTTCCTATCTTTTTTCTGGTCAGATCTCAGCAGGCCAAAGTAAGCAGACCTTGGGCCACTGCTGAATCCACACATCATGACGAGTAAGTGTGTAGAATAAGCAGAGGTTCAGATTCACAGAAAAAGGTCACCTTCCTTTATTACCTCCCATCCCTCTTGCAGCAACAGTCACTGAGGGCCTGTGTCCACTAAATCCTGTATGTTCCTGAAGCATTAAATCTATGGGCTACAGTTTACATGGAATTCAATTGAATTCCACACGACTTGTTGGAGGAATATAATATTATAAATACATTTAGGTATTAATATATCACATTTGCAGAGCGAGACTCTCCTAGCCATTACTCTTGGTGAGCCTGGAAAGCATTTTGTGGTCACTGGTTCAAAACAACAAAAAAAAATTCTGCAAATCAAAATGAGTGTAAGGAACACAGAATAGATGGGTATTATTATTTTTAATGAACATTGGCCAGCATCACTATGTCTAGCTGTATTGGTACATAACAGATTTTATACAAGAAAAGCAGAATGCACATTATTTAAAATCATGCAGAGGAAGAAAGTATTGTCTACCTATTAGCAAACACCTCTCAACCTAATTTTGAGCAAACTGCAGAAAATTATTAGATGACAAAGTACTTTATCAGTATGTTTTTATTTTCCATAATACTACTTTTGTTTGCTGAGCTTGCTGTCTGTCTATAAACAACTTACAATGTTCACTTTTGATTTAAACAGTGCTAACATTTCTGCATTTACTGCAATAATACTGTGTAAGCCATAACACCGTAAAGTAAGCCATAAAAGCAATTTGCTCTCTGTGATATTGATTTTTAAACAAATTAGTAAAGTTTGTGTTTATTCCATGCAGAAAGCAAAACCTAAGGTGGAATTAATAAAATTATGGATTCAGTTTTTTCAAACTTATCTAAAACAGAGTATTAGTTATGAAAAAGGTTTGTGGATACATTCTTAAAGACCACAGGATAGTTTCACACCTTCACTGAAGTGCTTCTTGAAGGAACATGTCAGATTCTTACTGAAATTTAAGACTTCTGTTCCTCTAAACATATATCAACATGACAATTTCTGAACAAGTTAGATCTTAAAGTTTGAAAAAGGAATACTTTAAAGCAAATGTGCACATATATGAAGCTTCATTATGGAATGGAATACTTTCCTTCCAGCATTTCCTTCAATATCTATCACCAATGGAGATGTAGCTGTAGAATGGATTAAGCAGTTCTTTCTGAGTGACATAAAGAACAGAAATTCTTGCCAAGAAATTAGTGGTTAAAAAAAAAAAAGATGACAGGTTTTAAGATTAGGACTAAGTGATAAACAGTTTGGTTTGGCAGAGGAAAATGGGAAAAAAAACAAAACAAAAAACCCCTAAAACACACATGTACATTAAAAGAGAAAAAAGAATAACCATGCTAGCATGTAAATACAGAGTGTGCCCACTCCTTGAACAATATATACAGTGTTGGCCCTACGATAGCAGAAAGCATAACTAGGAAAAGGCTAGAATGGATGGTCAGGGGTTTGGAACCCTGCTGTACGAGAAGAGAATAAACAAAGCACAATTTTTCAGCTTGGAAAAGGGTCCATGAAGAAAGGATGATTTATAATGTTTTGCAAAACTGTTTGGTAAGGAATAAATAGTTGCAACAATATATATTACACTGATCATTGAACCATGAATAGTGTAAAGACAGTGAGTAGGAAATTACAATGGCAGTTTATAAATATTATTGCAATTAGCAATAAAAATTAACAATGTATATACACTAATTAGTTCCTTTTGTGGGGAGGAGGAGGGTCAGGCACTGATCTCTTCTCTGTGGTGACCAGTGGCAGGACCTGAAGGAATGGCCTGATGTTGTGTCAGGGGAGGTTTAGAAAATGGTTCTGCACCCGGAGGGTGGCTGGGCACTGGAAGTGGTCACAGCACCAAGCCTGACAGAGTTCAAGGAGAGTTTGGATGATACTCTCAGGAAGATGGCATGAGTCTTGGTAATGGTCCCATGCAGAGCCAGGAGTTGGACTCAATGATCCTTGTGAGTCCCTTCCAACTCAGTATATTCTGTGATTCTGTGATATATATGGATATATATAGATATATATTTTTTAAAAATACACCAATACAATTAATTATAGGTAATTATGTAATTATTGCAATGATTATTGCTAAAATATTATTCAATTGCAGGACAGCGCTATATCATCCTTCGATTCCATCATCTTGTTGAACAGGATGATACATACAATACTTTTGTTCCTTGGAAGCCAAAGAGCATTTTCTCACCAGTGTTGGTGGGATCAGGGTTTCACTTCTGATATCCAGGAAATAATTCTCTTCTTCAGGGAGATAATATTATGACACATAAAGATGATATGATAACTAAGTTTGCAATGTTTATTTACCCATTCTTCTATGTGAGAGGTATCTCAGATGTAATCAGTTTGAATTTTTATCTTCAAGTCATATTTACTGATGAACTATTTTCTTAGAGCCCTTGGTAGTTCCCGTCAATAATATGGAACTCTAATATTTACAGACTCACTACTTTTAGAGGATGTAGCTACAGAAACGTACAATTATATTAACATAAGCAGCCAAAAGTAGATTTTAATTGGTTATATAATATTAGTCTTTTTTTTCTGAGAAATCTCAACTTAGAAATTTCTGAGGAACTTACTCTAAAAAATCATCTTTCTTGAACTGATTTTATTTATGTATATTGGAAGGATCGTTTTGTAGTGATTTCTCTTAAAATGTCTCTGTTTATGTCTTACCTTCCTACCTCTGTTGTGACCTTCATCACAGAGAATACCTGCATTTCCTTGTCTCATTGAAGCCTTAGTTCCTCTACCTAAGTCTGCCTACTATGAAGTTACTGAAAGTCTGGCCTTTGTTGCTTCCTGCTGCCAGATGCACAGCAAATCCTGGTATTCAGTGCTCCCGGAGTCAGAGCTTTCCTTGTATGTTATCCAAACAGCAGCATATTTCCAGAGCTATCTTCCCTGCTGCTTGGGAATCTTGTACAAAATTATATTGGGGCAGCCAAACCTGCACACAACAGTTGAGGTGAGGCCACGCCAGCACACAGAGCAGGATAATCACCTCTATCAGCCAACTGGTGATGCTGTGCCTGACACACCTCAGGACACAATTGGCCCTCCTGGCTTCCAGAAGAAATGCACTGGCAGGAGAACTAACTTGTTCCCTGACAGCAAGAGACAGTAGAAATACCAGATAGCAAATCTGACCTGTGTTATCTGATTGTATTGCTGCATGTACATCAGCAGACTTCTCACAGAAAAGTCTTGATATCTAAGAATAAGAAGCTGCTTCCCCTAGATACCATCTGAACATGCTCCGTGGATTCTTAGGATTCTAGGCAGTTGTGGGATCTCACAAGCACTTTAGAATGGCCTGACATTTCGAAATCCTGTGATCCCCGTTAAAATTCCATGACAGAAAAGGATTTCCAACCTGTGTTACATATCTACCATTTTGTTGAAATATTTTATTTTTCTGTAGTATAGTTTCAGAGAATTCTGATATCAATTTGTTTTTTACATTGATTAACCAATTACATGTTCTTTCATAAGCACCAAGGTCAGTCACTTCTTCTAACAACCTCCTACTCAAACCATCTTTCTCAAAATCGTCATTGCAAACAAAGAAATCATGATAATGTCACAAGCTTTCTCTTCTCACTATATATTGTATTTAATTTAGAGAATAGTCTAATCAGGCTTCTGACTTCCATTAACAGATTAAATATCTTTGATAAAGTTACAAATAGTTATCATATTTTGTGCCAACTCTAAACTACATCAACAGAAATTATTCTTTAACTTAAATGTAATATACCTAAACTCAAAACAAAACCCTCTCAGACTTTAATTCTGGAAAAATACAGAATCTCATGATTTCAGTCTACTTCATGTGCTAATCTAAATGTACACATCCCTAACTTAATTGGACTCCACGGAGTTACAGTGACTCAGAAGAGGAATAACACAATGAAAAAAATGGATCCATCACAGTTTAAAGCAGGTTTCACTTTGGCTTATTTGAAATTGCACCTCTGAAATGTGATTGAAGTAGATCCCAGAAAATTTCAAAAAGAAGAATCTCAGGGGCACATCCTGAGAATCCTAGAAAGGGAATCATGGTGAAAATAAGTAATGCAAAGATGCAAGGTTATACATGTAGGAACTTGCATTACATGAATTACATAATGCATGAAAATCTCTGAGATAGAAATAAAAGAAGGGAGATAAATTTGTCATGACTAATAATCAACAGTACAATGTGCCCACATAGAAAGGGAAATTCATCCTAGAAAGTTGTTATGTGAAATATTTTTAGTAAGTATTCATGACTTTTACACAAAATACTTTCAAAATTTTCATTTAATTACTGTTTCACAATTCTGTTCATTCATATTCAAGAACAATCGCTCTCTATCTGGAGCAAGTAAATGAGGAAACAACCAGTATGATCATAAGTTTGGACAGTCTGTTTTACAGGGAAATCTAAAAGAACACTTGGCTTCCTGGATCTTTCAGAAGCAAGGCCAAGAGGAGATATGTTTGCTCTGTACAAACACATCACAGAGTTAAACATTAGAGATAGAAGGGCTGTTTAACAGGTAAAGTCTCAAAAAAGACAAAAAGGAGTGTGCCAAGGGAAAAACTCAGAACAAGAATTATAAGAAGTTCTTACTTCTCAGATGAGAGTTTCTGGAACAGCCTTCCAATAGCAATAGAGAAATAGAAACAAAAACAAATTCTTACAAAGTATACCTAATCAAGTTGTATAAGTTACTCTGGGTCATGGTTGTTTGTACGTATAGACTGTTAGACCCAGTAGACATGAAAGATTCACTCATTTGTTACTACATTCCATGAGCTGGGAGATGGACAGTAAGTGTCCTTCCTGAGATATTTTAATTCCTTCCAGGAGAACGCTATAGCTATCAGGCTTTGTGCAGCAGTGGGAGAGCAGGGCAAAGGAATGATCATCGGTCTGTATTTTGCAAGCTGTTAAACCCTGCTCAAAACATTTCTGTAGCTATGGAGTCATGCAGTTCACAGAGGAAAAGCAAATCTTGGATCACTAGATTTGAGCGTCCAGATGACGCTCTCAGTCATATGGTTAGTTTTAGGCAGACCTCCAAGGATGGAGGAGTTGGATCAATGATCCTTATGGCTCCCTTTTAACCTGAGACATTCTATGATTCCAATGTGAATAACTGACACAAAGCAAGACTTTCCCAACTCTTTCTTCTGCTCAGTGCTTCTAATAAAGCCAAGGGCAGACATATTGCTGTCCAGAAAGATTTTCTAGTGAATATTTAAATACCTTCAAGACTAGATAGAGTTAAGCAGCAATTTTAAGTATTTACCTTTGAACTTAGTTTTTAAAAGTGATACTATGTAGAAAAAAAGGATCTTTGCACATTTATGAGTGCCTTTAAATGGAGTACATTTAAGCTAACTAAACCTGATTCTAAAAGGTGGAGATCTGGATGTTATGCTTCAGTTATTAAAATTATTAGCAATGTCTCTGCCAAAATTAAGCTGCAAAAGAGACCATATGCCAAATTTCAATAGTATGGATTTTATTTAACAGTAAATGTCAGGCAGAGACACAGCGATAGAAAGAAATAGGAAAAAGAAGGGGAGGGTGGGAAAAATGAGAATGACAGAGATTAATAGAAAAAGTATCACCACTCCATGGAACCCAGTGGTGTCCCATGGGTCTTCTTCTGGTCTTCTTGGTAGTAAGGGTCCCATAAGACTTAGAATCCAATGGATTAATATACATTCAGGACACGCCAGGCACCTCCCCTGGTTGGGGGAGAAGCTTTGCAGTCACTTGCAACAGGCTCTGGATTTGTTGCCTCACTTGGATCACGTGCAGTCCTCTGGTGGTGGAAGGCCTCAGGAATGAGTCTGGGGAGTGCTTTGGGGGTCTTTGATGGCTTATGACCCCTTTCTCAGCTGCCTCTCATGTGAATGTTCCATGTGTACTCCCAGAATGGAAGGGTTTACTCTGTTTGGTGTGGAGAGATTTCATCATCACACACCCAAAACCCTTCTCCTTGACCACCCAAAAGTCTTGTTCATTTCTCCTCAGACCTGAGGTGATTAGACAATAGTCTTAAGTTCTCCTTCACAGTCCAAATTCTGGTCAGGAAGCATATTGGGGAAGAGGGGTGCTTCACTGAAAGGGAATTGCTTCCTTATAGCTTGAAAAAAAAGCTTTCTATGATTTTGACAATGTTCAAGACAGCAGCAGCATTTCAGATCATCACAGTGGAATTTAAGCAAATTTAAACAAGACTTTCTTCAATGTTCTAAGGCAACAGGTACTTTATACAGAAAGGTTTTCAGCATGATAGATGCAATTTTTCACACATTTTTCTGACTTATTGAGATTATTGCCTTGTATGTTATCAAGATACAGCAGTATATTGTATTATCATATTGTAAAGTTAAATAAGAAAGTATTTCTCTTTAACCAATTCATTCCATGTACATGTTTCATTTAGAGAAAAGGGTTAATTGGCTTATGTTCACTGAAATGTTTTAAAAGAAACAATTTGATTTTATTGCAAAATGAAAACATTTTTTTGGGAACCTCCTTCTGGTACGATTGTCATTATATTGAACATTCAGTGGAAAATATGTCTCTCTGGAAGTGAGTGAGAAAGAAAGACTATAAAGTCAATTTACTGTCAAGCCAAATATCTTCCCAAAGCAAGATGGGCTGCCAATTCCTCCTAAAGAAGTCTCAAAGGGAATTAAATTATATTCTTCACTGCCTAAAAGTCCCTAAACACAGGTTAGAGCAGGTTTTATGAGATGCTGTGCTTGCAAATCTATGCAAGTACATCTAAAAGAGCACCTTGCTATGCTTGCAATTGCCTTATTCTCATCAAGTCCACATAGTGAGCACTGACCAGTGACCGCAGCAGAAAAGTTCACAACAATAAACTATTAAGTAGCCTTATGCAACATGCATTAAAATCAGCAAAGAACTTTCCAGTCACTTCAGTAAACATTGATTTGGATCTTATAGGAATAAGGATAAGGAATAAAGATATAGAATCTTGTAGGATATTAAGAGTGCTAGGGGTTTGAGGTGTGGCCTTTTTCCCCCTCATTGGAAGATTGCAACATCTGTTTATATGGTCATTATAGTGAAAAGTAAAAAGACAATAAAAAATTTAAACATGCAAAAGGCCTATTTAATTCCTGATCAAGCCTGAGGAAATTAAGGGGAAGTTTTTGATACGTAATAAAAATAATACACTACATTAGAACTTATCATACTCTCACTTCAACACTCAGCTTTTTCCATTTATTTGTAAGGGAGCAAGAATAGCTCCATGACTGCAAGTGCCTGGACCTTCTAGCTGAAGAGGCTAAGTTCATTTTGTTATTCACTTTGTTGCTTCAGAGCAGGGTAAGCTTTACCTGTATTATTCCTTTAGCATAAAGTTATTCTGTCATCTACTGAATATTGCAAGTTCTTGGCCCAAAGCATCTGCTGATCCTTTTTCAATTGACTGAACCACACTGACCTGAACACTCACTGATTATGTCTAGGATGACTAAATATTTTCTCTGATCTTCCTTTAATTGCCTTTTTTTTTCCTACTAACAACCACTTTGTTTGCTTACGATAAAAAAAAAAAAACCATCAGAGAAAAGAATGGAAGATATCTTTGTTTTGGGAAGACATAAAAACTCTCCACGTGGAACAGAGTACTTTGACTACATTCCATTGATCTATATTCCAGTGTGAATATCCAGAAGCCAATTTCCATTTTCAGCATCACTGCCACATCCCCAAGTACTATCATTAGTCATGCAGTCTCAGAGTGTTGAAATTTTGGCAGTATATTAAGAAAATAATGCTTCATTCTAGTGGCTTCATCTCTCAGCAGCAGCAATATTGGTCACAATTCACCCTCTCTTCAATTCTGTCCATGGCTGCAACAGGGTAAGTCAAATAAAAATATTTTACTAATGTACTAATAGTATTTTACTTTTACTAAAAGTACTAATAGTATTTTCATTTGGTGTATTGCCCAGGAAACCTCATGCTTTTTCTGGAGGATTTTGAAAACCATTATCAGCCTATAGTCACCTGGGGACAGGACAAGAGACTCTTAAAATGCTGGACAGAGGTACAGAGCAAGAACATGAAGCAGAAAGAGCTTTTCCTCATTATTTGTTCGTTGCTTTGAGAGGGATAGTCTTGTCCATTTAAATGGCATCGCTTATTTCAGAAGATATCTGCAACGAGATCAATAACAGCAGCCCGGTAGTGTATTCAACCCTAGTTTGTGAAGCTTGCATGTTCTGGAATTGAAGTTGTACTATTTAAGTAAGGTTAAAAAAGACAACTGATAAGATATTAACCATATTAAATGTGATCAGAACCAAATGCTTGGCAACTTGATGAACAGCTTATGGTTTTCAGACAACTGAAATAAAAGTCTGAGTTGTCTAAAAACCTTCTTTACTTTTTAATTTCAGTCCAATTTTGCAAGAGAAGAGTTTTACATGTTAAAAGTTATATCTAAATTACTAGAAATTATTAAATAGAAATACCACAAACTTCTGTACCATACGAAGATTCTAGAACATAAAGCAAAACAAGATACAGAAAGGATCAGTGAAGCCAAATGAAATATATTTTTAAAGGCAATTTCTTGAGAAAAATGCTTCTATAAAATACTTTTCAAATTTTATAAGTTATAGATACCTAGTAGATTAAAGTATTTAATATTTTTCATTAAAATTCATTTTTCCCTTGTGTATTCTTAGCTGTAGAATAAATGAGTTGGTGATCCTACTGCTAAGTGCAATTAAAGCTGTTCAGACAACCACAGTTCTTATATTTCTTATGTCTTGTTTGTGGAACTCTTCAGTACTTAATTTATATTAACACAGATCTTTTGGACATAGAACACAAACATTACAAGTTCTTCCCTTCTGAGCAACACATATTCTAATGCAGACATATGTGTGTTACACAGGAAGAAATTCAAGTATGTAGGAACTGCATATAACTTGTAAAGAGATCAACGATGAAAGCCTGTCTGAACTCAAATACATTTTACAAATACATTTTAAGCAGTATAGAAAAGACCTTTTTTTGGCCCAAGAGCCATTTCAGGTAGGAGGTAAAGATGATAATAGTCAAATATTTCTTGGGTATCATTCTGTTTGTTTACAAAACAACTTTTTTAAATGTTTGCTCTATGTTTTCAGATGTTTTTGTTTCCACGTCTCTACCTTTTCTCTTGGAGACAGACACATTCACTGTTACTGAGCAACATCACCACAGTGTGCCCACCTAAGAAATGCTTTGAAGTCACCTTTTTACAGAGAAGTCCTGCCTTTTCACTGGGATCCTCTGTTGTTTCAGCTCTCCAATTCCATAAATACTTTAGGTGTACATATGCATATCAGATTGACTAGATTTCACACAATTCATAAACACGCGAGTCTCTTTGTACACTAGAAAAGATAGCTCATTTTAATCACACAACACACTTGAAAGTATTGGAAAGATGACGGCTGGATTTTTTTGCCCTTAGGCAAGTTTTCTGGCATTTAATTACATAGTCTCATTGGGTGAATCTTAAAAAGACTCAACATACAGCTGGCAGCCCTGGAGCAGAGATAGACATATTTTTAAATCTTTCCAATATTAAGTATTTCGAAGGAATTATTCCTCATGTAATACAGACAGACATAAGGTACTGTCTAAAACTGCAGAGAGGCCTCCCAGCACCTTAGAATTCTGCAGCTCCCATGCTATCTTACTCTCAGCAGATCTTCCTTCCCTCCTAAATCCCTGTACCTGATTAAGGCAGACAGTGTTCTCAGGCACAGGGGGTACAGCTGTTTTTTCTGAATTATTCTCCTTCAAAAATGCAGCTAAACAATATATTTTCAACAACCATTTACATACAAAACATAAGCTGCATTGATTCTATCTTGAGTATTTCATGTGAAACATATTGCTGTAGGTCTACAGGCACTGGGAGAGAATGCAATTAATTGCTTCACCTCACTTGTGCATAATTGTGTAATAGAAAGTGTTTAGGTGCCAATAAAATGCCTTTTTTTGTTTCTATATGTGATTTCTTGACTGTTGCACAGCATAACTGACATGACCCAACCAGAAGCACAATGTGGAGGACAACTACACAGCATGTGATTTTTTGTGCTGTTATTCCCAGCTGTCTATTTGCAGTTTTCATTCGCACTGATGCTTACTGCTAAAGCAGACACTTATGCTTGAAGCAGCATTTTTATGGGCTTCATCTAGGTTATCCTCTGAACCACAAACCATGTGGCATTGTTATGCAAAATATAATTCTTAGCCTATAGCTGGGAATGGTCATATTAAGATGCAAACTCCTAAATATTACCATTTGTCAATGGTACGTGAAAGAAACATTAAATAAACTGGTTTGGCCATAATAATTCCTCGCTTGACAGGACACTGTGATTATAGGGCCAAATGCAGAAGATGTTGATCTCTTATTTTTTTATTTTGCTTTCCTTTAGGCCACATGGTTTCTGGGTATGTTTCGATGATCATATGACTAGTGAATGACAGCAGACATCATTAGATAAATAGATAATTGTCTTTTAGCATAGGCAAAGACTTCAGGATTTACCCAGCAATGTAAAATCTCTTAAAAGAGGATTAATCAAAACACATAGGTGAATTTCCTTTCACTTCACCTGTGCAGAATGCTAAAATTATTAGGTTTAAATTAATACTACCTTAACATCTCCTGCAGATGTATCTCTGTGTACAAGGAGCTCAGTAGGAAAGCACATTTAAGGGCTTGTTGTCCTTTACCTCAGTCACAATCACAGTTTTCCTCAGAGTGCCCCATGACACACAGGGTATTCAGGACATGCGGTCCACTTGTAATGGAATAACCGCTTTGGAGTTCTGCAGTAAAATTGGATCAGTAACTGATCTGGGACAAAATAACCCAGCATTTTCCTGTTCTAATAAAAAGGCAACCAATTATGTGATTTTGAAGCAGTGTAGGGGTAGGAATCAGAAGGTCTTTAAGAGTGCTCCTGAAACACCTGTATCCAAGATCCACAGCTTAATTATCCCTTCTGCAATGCAGCCTTGAGAAATTAAAGAAAATCTTTCTGTCAACAGCCANATTTGAACACTACTGTCTGTATTCAGCTATATATATGTATGAAAGAAAGTGATCGAAGATAATTATGTTCCTTCAAGTATTGTGAAAACCAGCAGTTAAATGGTAGGGCATNCAACAGCCAAGAAGCAGATCTGCAAGTAGGAAAAAATTTAGTAAATGGATAGATGCAAATATTTGTCTCTTTTCTGACAAAAAACTTTTATCAGAGTAGAAATCTGTCATTTGCATTTCCTGTGTTGCTCTGTAGATGATTATACTTTGTCAATAGTTACAGGGTGGTTTTGAGTTGGTTTTTTTATTTTATGGTTTTCTTAAAGGAGATAAATGGCATACTACAAACACAACAAATGTGATCTATCATGTTTAACTCTGTCTAGATATCTGTAAGTACTTCCCCTGCCCTTCATAGTGTTTGAACACTACTGTCTGTATTCAGCTATATATATGTATGAAAGAAAGTGATCGAAGATAATTATGTTCCTTCAAGTATTGTGAAAACCAGCAGTTAAATGGTAGGGCATAAATTGCTGTCCTGCTGAGAGAGAGACAAACAGATTTCAGCCCATATACACTCCATTTGGCAGCAGCTTTCTATCGAGTCAGCAAGTGCACCCTTGCTGGCTGATCAGCACACAGTTCTAAACTAGGTATAGCATTGCTGTCTCTTGCTGGTAAGGGATGTCATAGATGACATGAAAGAGAACTCAGCCAGAAAAGGTTAGAGACAAAAGACACAAATTATAAGAAAAAAAGACTCATTAGTACTGCTTTTCATGGAGTAGCCAATAGTCTTGGACCATATGAATTACATCATGCAAGTATGTCTCATACAAGAATATATTTTCTAGAAGATTAATTATTTGGCATGGTGCAAGTTATGTGGCAGAAAAGAAATGTTAACATTAGGAAGACTGAAACTTTTCAGCCATAGAAAAGTTACATTGTAGAATATTATTAAGTCAGATGCTTTGTCCTATTTCTCCTGCTTTTTCTGCCTTTTTTTCATGACTTGGAAAGTTCTGCTCTTTGCTGAACTGCTGCTGCATTTTTATTCTATCAGACATTTTGTAGGTCACAGGGGTATCATTCTGACTGAGATGTGGTCAGAGAGAATAAGAAAAATCGATTTTGGAAAACCTCTGTTAGCACTCTTTCATGAACATTTTGTTATATCCATTGTGAGCTTTTAAAAGACTGAACCTGTGAATTTGCTATTGCCATGTCTTTGTATGATTTTTGTAGGCTTATAAGCTGAGAAAGAGCAGCACAGCATAGAAAACACCCCAGTCTTCATGTGCACTTGGACAGATTCCCTTTTGTATTAGACTGTAATTTAATATTCTGTGCACAGGCATGCAGAATTTCTTGCTGGGCACTGAATTATGCAGAGAACTGTAGATCTGCAAACAGGAAGCTAAGCTTAGAAAGGATAATGTATTAAAAGTGCCAGTGAAAAGCTGTTCTGCTTTCTATGTTCCTTAACTGCCTCTAAAAGTCCTCCTTCCTTTACCAAATCTACAGGAAGATATTTGGTACAGATGTGTTGAAAGGTAAAGTTTTTTCAAAGACTTGAAAACTACTGGTCCTATCTATCTGCCAAGCTTTTATATGATTCCCTTCACCATAACACCTTTGAATTTCTACTGATCAGGTCTCTGAAAAATCAATGCAGAAGATGAATTAAGTGTATCTGAGTGTTTGTGTGAGACTGAAAAGCTTTTTGATTCACAATCTCACCACTGTTTTTCAGGTTTTTTCCACAGCAGCAGTGTGAGGGGGGGGAAAACGTGAGGACTTGTGATTAGATAAACTCCTTCTAATATTTTCTTTCTGTCTTAACCAGATGGAAACACATGGACAATTGGTTTACAGAGATCTTTATCCTCTCCCCTTCATTAGCACCACAGGGAAGTTTCTATAGTGGCTAATGCACTTACTGACATGGTTTCAACAGTTTAATCACCTAGAAGCTTCTCGGTAAGGTCAATGTTCTCTACATTTGTTCCAACTCATTTACTGAGTAGAAAGGTGAACTTTTTCATTCCAGGTATGTCATTATGAAAATCATGTTAATGAATCAAGACACTGGAGGGCATATGTATCTCTGTTAGCTCAAGATTAATGGAGACTTTATCAAGCAGGATTCAGTCTTAGATTCTTCTTGTAAATCCAGGTCTGAAGTCTAATTGTACATTAATTGTCTGGACTTTCTAGTGGCATAGCAGCTTCTATCTCAGAGAAACTCAAAACATTTTACAAACATCAATACAGCACACGCAAGGAACAATTCTTCTATTACTGAAACAACAGCCTGAGGGCACAAAGAAGTTGTAGCATGCAGCACTGCATAGTAAACTGCAATGGATGTCAGGACAAANCACACACCCTATATTTGTTTTGAAGTCTACTGGTATAGAATCTCACTTAATTGTTTAAGACTATAGAGTGAGCTGAATAACAAATTTTGCATGTTGTCAAAATGCAAATATTCACATAATGTTCCCTAAAATTTTGTTGCCGAAATGGTTCTCTCATTCCAAAAAAAGTAATTAAATGTGTTTTGCGATTTAATGTGCTTTCTTGCTCATGAAAGCTTTCAGCATCAAGCAGAACAGTAAGAAAAGGGACTGAAAAGAATAATAGTAATCTAGAATTATTGGGAAGAGACATTACTAATTCTGCTCATGCTAAGTATTATTACTTGTTGATCGTCCATGTTTCAAAGGCCTAAAAAAGAGAAAAGGAAGTGCAGGTGCACTGAACATAGAAATTCTTTATAGCTGAAAAAGATGGATAATTTTTTTACTTCCGAGGTAGCTCCAGGTCATTATGTGATTTTGGGCTGTATATCCAGCTCTATTTTAGAGAACAATTGGAATACATTTGCAATTAACAGAAAGTTATATTCCAAAAATATGTGGTTTCTCTAGTGCAACCTAATCTTACTTTTTATTAATAGAATTTGACACAATACTATTTGGAACAAACCTGATTCTTCCCACTGATTTACCGCTATATTATAGGAAATTGGTGAAGTCAGACTAACACCTGTTGAGAGCTCATACATTTAGGAAAAAACATGTATTGCTGACCTTTTCATTTTAAATCTTTCTTCAACAAGAGACATATAATCAGCTTAAAAAGCTTTCTATATCCAGAAATTCCAATACTTTCAGCATATTTTTCCTTTTTCTATTATAGTAGAGGTTAACAGTAAAGTGGCTCAATTCCTTTAATCCTGACAGATATCTGAATATATGATAACTATTAATCTGAAAAATAGAAAAGAAAGACAAGGTATGTACTTCTGCCATATAAGTCTACCTCTGTTTCCTGGGGGTGGTGACTTGGATTGTACTCTACATATATTCCATCCAGGGCTATCCTAAAAACAAAGAAGCCAGGAGTACTATTTACCATTTTAAGATGTAGAGTATTTTCCATGGAACTGTCTTCTCTCGTTCCTCTTACAGGACTTCCACCTGCTTTTCTCCAGAGTACAATAACATACTGACTGCTGAAGAATATATATTTTAGCAGATTGCCAGAACTCAGGATAAACCAGTGTGTCTGCATCTTAGCAATCACAGATCCTTTGTTCCTGTTCTGAGTTATGTGAATCATGCACATACAGAAGCAGAATAATCTACTTTTGCCAGTTAGTTGCACATACAGCTGTATAATGAAAAGAAAGAATCCTAGGGCGAATGTCAATTAAAGGTTAAATCTGACAATTTTGACGTGCTTTGCACGGAAGTGAATTTGCTTCAAGTACAGCAAGCTCATGTTCTGTGCTTTGTTTTCATGTATGTAATGCAGTGAAAACACAGTTGTGATGGGCTCTTCTCTCTTGTATATGACATCAGTTCCTAGATCTGATGCAGAGCAACCAGATCCCTTTATAGACAATGAAGTTAAATAAGCTTTCTCAAACAGTTTTTTTCTCTCCAGTCTGAATCTTTTCAGATATTAGGCGTCCCACAAGAGCTCCTTAGAGACAGAGGTACTGGAGCCAGAGATGGAACCACCTCTCTGGGTCTCAGCCTAGACAGATTTGTTCCATCATAGTTTGATATATGGTTATATAAAGCAATATAGACCAAAGCCTCATTGCCACTCAAACTCTTTTTACTGTAACATCTCAGGTACCCATGTGCTGGGAACTATGTTAATAGACATTGATAGAATTAACTCATCTCCCTTTGAACAGAGAAGCTTTGCTGGCAGGGCAGTTTCCCCACTCATAGCTCTTGGTTCCTGAGAACCATCTCTTTGGGTGTAAAGGATTTGTGATTCTTGGTTTAGAAAAGCTGTGCAAAAAAATTTAGAATTTTCCTTCTACACCTTGCTTAGTCTCCTGCCTTTCAGAATGAGTAATATCCATGACTAGGGAAAAGTCCAAGAACAGAGCCAGCATACATTATAATTCTCAAAAATACCATTTCCAACCTTCAATCATTTGTGGCTCAGACTGTACTAGAGTGTTCTCCATGCATTTAGTAGTCCCCACCGTGGATCTTCATACAATTTTCTCGGTCTCCCTTACTCCCAAGTAAACATTCAGTAGCTACAATACAGAACAGAAAATATTTCTATAGCTTAATGAGGTTATTTTTACAAAAAGGGAAATTGCACCTGACAATTAAGATGGTCTCTTGCTCCCAGCTCTGCATTGCATCTTTCAGTTATCCAGATCTTGAAGTCTCTGGAGTTATGATAGGAGGCAATGGTAAATGATGCAAGAATAGGGACAGGTTATCTTTCTTCTGCAATTGTCAGCACCTAGATTAAAAAAAAAAAAAAGGAAATTTCATATTTTTGTATTCAAATGCAAAGGAGGACAA
Source organism: Calyptomena viridis (assembly GCA_013390005.1). Taxonomy (NCBI): domain Eukaryota; kingdom Metazoa; phylum Chordata; class Aves; order Passeriformes; family Eurylaimidae; genus Calyptomena; species Calyptomena viridis. Next base: position 116,932 of record WEIV01022688.1, on the reverse strand, counting down.
CAAACTAGTGGCTACTGGATCACCTTTAATCTGTTTCTTGAGAATTTGTGGGAGTGGGAAGTTAATGGTAGAAAAATATCTGTCTCCACTGCTTCAGAAATCATCTCTTCATCTCTTCTATTTAAAGTAAATCAGAAATTATTTCTATTCTGCTCTACGCTTTGCATTTGTGAAAATCATGCTTATTCATTTCTGTTGGTCTTCTACCCATTTTGTTCACTGTAAGATAAAAAAACTCTCAGCTGTGCATTGCTATGATAATTGAAGTAGATTGTGAGTGATTTGATAGATATGACAGAGGTAACCTTCAAATCACTCTCCTTTATGATAGATAAAACAAACCTCCGCACATGCTGCACTTGCTAGGGATTAAAAAAGGGTACCTCTCATATTGCCAATAGGGAGCTCGCAGACTAACAAATTATTAATGCCCACCTCACTGCCTAGTTTTACAGATTATTCAATAAGCAGTGGCTTATTGAAAGAAACATAGCCCCCCAATGATGGGAAGAGACAAGGGCTTTCATGGATGGTGCCTACAAACACAGACTGAAAAAAAGGTGTCTGGGTCAGCAAGAGACCACTGTATCCATGTTATGAATAAGGCAGTAATCTACAGATTGGTACATTTTTGGATTCAGGTGTTTAATAAGCTTGAAAAGCACTGCAGAACAGAAGAGCCTCTGATTGACATCCAGGGAACTTGGGTCTGCTTCTGTACAGAATGAGCTGTGATATTGCAAAAGACTTTATATAAAAGTGCTTGGTTTTGCATAAGGTACTCAGCTATAATGTACAAGAGAGAACTCTGGGCATCTTAGTCAAAAAAAACCTAATTTCTGTGTTAAAATTAGAGTTCTATATATGAGACAGCGAACAGGGCAAGGAGGAGGAAGGCAGACAAAAGAGGAGGCAGGAGTGATGCCTTATCATCCAAGATAACTTAAATTCACTTTTATTCAGGGAATAAAGAATATATCATACAATGGGTTGAGAAATTATACAGGAGACCTTCCCAGAGCTTTGTGGCAGAGTAAATCCACAAACTGTGGATGTTTGTTGTTCTTCTGTTCTTCCCTTTACATTAAATCAGTATAGTTCTTGCTAAGAAATGTACAGGCTTTACTGAAACAGTATTTGTTCTACAGCAACTGTTCCACAGATTTACAGCATATAATTGAGTAGAACAGCATGAAAGGAGTCAGATTGAGCCTGTATTACTGCAAGTGAATGCACAAGAGGTTTTTCCCTTATAAAGGGTATATTCCTAATGTCAGGAATTTGTCTACCGGTTTGCAACTCTCACCTGCTTACTTTTCTCATTGGTTTTAATTCAAAACAGCTGCAAGAAAATTTATGTATGGAGTTATATAATGAAGAGAATTAGTTCCTTCAAAATAATGATCATTAAGACTTTTTTTTCCTGAACTTAAGTTGTACTGTTTGTTTTAGGTGTATTCGAGTACATTGAAATTTAACGCAAACAGTGAGTGAATCTCAGACTTTTAGAAAAGTTTTAAAATAATCATGGGAGTTATCTGGCAAATAGTTTATAACAGATACCAGATATAACTTTATATTTATCTATGTTCAATTTTAGGTATTTTTCTATATTATACGTATTTTCATGTTTTTATATAAAGTAGCTACTGTGATGATTCCAAATGGTATATGACATTCCACATCTTCAGAAAGTATTAATTTTCCTCTTGACAATGGTAAGAAAAAGCTTTGAACAAGAATTTTGAAGAAAAACACAATCAGGAATTTGCTCCAGTAGTCCTTGGAAATCTCTGTATATCTCAGAATACATGCGAACAACCTCTTGGAGTCTCAGAGCTCCAGAAACAAAATTCCATTTCATACGTTTGTTGAGACTTTTTTTTAAGTTTCCACAAGCAGTTAGCGTTGATTTGAGAAGGGGCATAAAAGCATAAACTCAGATATCAAATTATTCTCTCATACACTAAAAAGGAAGCTGCAGATATTCCTCTATCCCTCCTTAGTACCAAAAATAGACCTCAAGGCGAAAAAAATAAGTGAAGTTCCCAGTCTGTCTCTTCTTAATAAACCTGTTCTAAATGGATTTCTACTTGCCAACAATACTTCCCTGTTTCTGTCTTTAATTCTTTCTTTTTAGAACCACTTGTTGTGTTTTCTTTATCATGCTCTCTCCTCTGAATACATTCTACCTCAATATGTCTCATTAATTTTGAATAGTCTGTGTTAACTTGCGCCTCTTCACTTCTGCTCATCTGCATCCCAGTCCCCCGTTACTTCATCTTATTGTCTTGATGCAGGATGGCATTGAAGCTTTTTGTTCTCCACCATCATCTTCTGACTCTGGTCTCTCAGCTGGAACTCATTATTACTTCAATACTCAAACACTCATTCCTAAAGCATCTTGCACATAAGGGAGAGATCTGGCTACACTTCAGACATAGCATAACTTTGATAAAGAGCAAAGCTGCTTTCCAAAATCCATGCCACTACCTAGAGAGAAAGTAGGAGACTGGGAAAATGATTTAGTAACCTAACGCAAACCTGAGCAGCACAAAGACACACGTACTCATTATGGAAAAATTATCTCCCTCAGTAGACTTGCTTAGAGCAGCCTCTTTGGCATGGAGACTCTTTCTTTTTCTCTATTTATGCAAGAATTTTACAATGGGGAGCCAAACTGCATGGGCACCATGGGACATCACCATGACATAGAAAATCAGCATCTGAAGGAAAGATCTACTCTCATGACAGCCTATGTGAGAATGATTGCTTCCAAATTTAGTTTCAGTCATCAAATCAGTCTCCTGCTCCTACGTGTTAATATGCATTGGACTAAAAAGAGCCTTTCTTTTCCAAGTGAAAGTGGACTAAGAAAAGCAGGTGTATGAGCCACTTTTGCCTGTTCATCTCATTTTCAATTCTGATAATTAACAGAACTAACCTCCAGTTACTCCTTTTTCCAGTTCATTGTTATAACTGGCACACTACTCATGGTTTCTGTGCCGATCACAAAAGCATTGCTTTGCTTATTCTCTGCTTTGTGCCTGACTCATTTCAACGACATAGGGTTTTTTTACATTTCCATTGGCCCGGACTTCCCTTGCTACTGGCTACTCTCTCTGCAGCGGTTTTGTTTTTCTGCTCTGCCTCCAGAGGTATGGGTCAGAGGCTGAGTTCTTTCCAAAGCAACTCAATGATTTTAGTAGAAGTGAGACTAAAAAAAAATGGCAATTGGCAGCAAAAGTAGACAGGCTGACAGAGACTTTTAAATATTGTGGTGTTAGAAAGCATATGGGAATTACAGACAGGAAGAAAATGAAAGAGAGAAAAATACAGAACAGGAGAAGGCAAAACATAGAACAATGAAGTGGTCAAGTGACAACTTCAGCAGCTAGGAATGGACTATCGTATTAGTCACCAGAAATCTGGTTTACAAGTAGACAGAAAATGCTGCCCAGAGAATGAGAGGATACTTGTATCCCTCGTTCTGCTTTCATTGTCCTCTCTTCGTTCCCTCCTCCTTCTCTCTCTTCTTTTTTCCTTCTAGTCCTTTGAGTTACTTTTTTGCACTATAAATTTTTCAGTTGGTCTTTGAAGCAGCAATGGAAAAGAAATCAGTAGAAAGAGGAACACTCTTATTTCTCTAGATCCGGTGCAACATTTTGTTGTGCTGTCCTCTTAAGTTTTTTCTCTTTTTTAAATAGCACACAATTATATGTGTATGGCCCTGGCAACTTCAGGTCACTACTGTGCATAAGTGTTATTAAAAGTTCTCACGATCTTATCACCATTCTTGTCATATGTAATACTTTTCTTGAAGCTCCATCTCTCATATTCATATCATTATGTGGCAATCTCAAGTTATATTCTTTGAAAAATAAATTAACAGTGGGATTCATCTCACTTAATTTAGTATGAGTAGAATGTAGACACCTAGCTAACCCCCTAGGCTGACTTCATAGTCAATGAAGAGAATAAGGCAAATTTAAAGCATGGTTTTTCTGATCTATTTTAGAAGTCTATTTTAAGATAAGGTATGCTGCACTCAAGAAGTGCATATTTCTCCCCACTGCTAAAGGGAAAGTTTAAGATGAATAGTTGAGTTGTAGATGATGGTGTTTGGTCTGATAAAATCTTTTTACCTCTGGAACTTGCAGAAAAAAATCAGACCATAATGTCTAAGATGGATGACCTTCTAATTACTGTAACATTAATGCATAAATAAGAATAACCTCAAATGTTTTATACAAAAACTCATATGATACAAGATTTTCAAGCTTTCATTTCTTTGATCTACCTGATCACCAGGCTCTTTTTTATCCTTTTGCTATTTTTGAATACCTGAAACTGGTATTAAATACTACTTTAAAAATACCATTTGCCCTTCTCTTCAAATGCTTCTTTGTCTCTCACTTCACCCATCTTCACTCACTTTGTAGGGCTTTTTTCATTTTCTGAGTTTCACTGTATTGACTTCTGTAAGGGTATGTGAAAGGCAAGAACATACAAGGATATCTGATCAAGGAGATAAGTGAAGGGAGAAGGAATAACAGAGAAAGACAAACAAGTGAGGGGATTTGGACAAGGGTGTGGGCAACCCTGGCCTGTGGTGTCAGTCACTGGAGCCAGTGGTGTCTCTGTGCCACCCACCGGAGTGAGTGGGAGTCTTGGATATAGCCACTTTGGTGTTTTGCCCAAAAACAGTTACTGGGCAAGTGAGGCAGGCATGAGTGAGAAGTGTGAGAGAGTTAACACTCCAAGCTGGAACAAGACCATGGATCATAGGTTGTGTGCCTGGTGCCAGCTGCTGGGCAGGGGCAAGTGTCTCTATGTCCCACAAATCACATGCATGAGGTGTGTGCATCTACTAGCAAAGCTCACTCAGAACCAGCCTTTGAGCAGGGGACCTGTGGGGTGAGTAGAAGGGCACAGGATCAGGGATCAGGGATATTGGTTGGACAAGTACAAGTACAAGTACCAGTACATGGCAGTACTTGGGGGATACAACTGCAGGTGAATCCAGACTGGTGCATATGTGTCTTTCACTAGTGACCTTTAGAAAACTTGGGAATATAACTGAGATTTTTATAATTGGCCTAGAATAAAATCCCTCCTTCTCTTTTCTTTTAGCCACAGTTAGACGGGTTTTTTCTCTTGTTTATGCACTACATCTGGCTGCAGTTGACACACCTTGTAATACATATCCCAAATAGAGCTGTGTGCAACTTGGCAGTTTCACTTCCCAGGGGCTCATGCAATTACAGTCTGTCAAACATATATCACTTAGCTAAGCAACAACTAAGGAGAGCAATAATAACCTACAAATTTTTCATGGGAAAGCATTACAGAAGGAGAGGCACTATTCCAAGTGACAAAAAAAAGGTTATAGCTCCAGGAAGAATAATGAGATAAAATTAAGGAGGGTGTTTGGTTTGATTATTTTGCTAAATATCAGGAGGGAAAATCATTCTGACTGGGGAATTATTCACCTTGTTACTCCTCTAAGAGAAATATTAGAAACTCTGTCACTTGGAAAATGCACTGGCAACTGGACAAAGGAGAAAACAAAGAATTATCCACAAGATAAAAAGACAATGAGTTTGGGGGTGAGTTGGGTGTTTTTTCAGGCTTTTAAAAATTGTTTTAGCCTCTGCAGCATATTTTGTGGATGTGTGAGCAGCTTCTTACAAGCTAACTAAAAAAATTTGTGGTGTTTTTAACAGAATCCTAGTCAAAATAGCCAACACCATTGATTGTAAGTAATTTGAATATTTTATCATCTGTGTTAGATTGCAAGGGAGAATTTTAGTTTTGCCATAATATTAAAATACTGGGGAAAGAAAGAGATAGGAAGGAATGTGGGGGTGACATGTTAGTATAATTCTGAATAATAAATATTATTCAGGATGAATTGGTAGTGAAGGCTGGACAACAGTATGAGTAGGGGGAGCAACACTGCTTTGTGAAGGATTCCCAGGGCAAAGCTGTGGGGAAGAACCTGTCCTTCAGACTGATTAACAAAAGCATTCTTACAATTTTGATAGTCTCTGTTGGTGCAACGCCTCATTGGCAGAGTTGTAAGCAAAGCCCCCATGTCTTCTTGACACCAGGCCAATCCTGACCTTTTTTTTATTTTTGGACAGAAAAGATTGTGAAACTGAAGCTGTCCCTGGTCTAATCCTGGGTCCAGCTGGGTTCTGCCAGCTTCCCTAGGCCAGGGTCGCTCCACAGGGTGAAGGGCAAAGAGGCAGCAAGCGGGACTGCTTTCCAGGCACGGTTCGAGTTTATTCTTTTCTGTGGCNGGGGGGTGTTAACGGAACCATACAGAGCATATAAACATATGGTAAACATGAATTATACACTGCTACATGAAACTATGTTCTTTGTTGACTCTGGGTATTCATTCACTGTATGCCAAATTATCAACAGATTAAACAGTATTTTCTTCTGAGTTGGTGTTTGTGCACAGCTCCACCCTGTTTTCTGATTTCTGATAAAACAAAATATGTACTTTTTTTTCTTCTTATTTTTTCAGTATTTTTCTTGCTCTATGCTAAACAGATCACTGTTGAACTGTTTAACTATGAAGAAAAGAGTAAGAAATTACTGTAGTTTCATCTCAAAATGAAAATAATAAATAGTCTGCAAATGGCAAAGGTTGACTGTTTCTGGCAGAATCTAATTTGCTAAGCATTGCAAATTAGACCAAGAAAACTGAATACGTGTGAGGTTTTTACCTCATTCTGTACTCTGCTATTCTAGGAATGGTTGCAGGATAAAACTATTCAATTAAGATAAGGTACTGTATATTGTTCAGAAAATATATTATGCCCTTTTGAAAGTAAATTTCTGTTTTCTCATCTCTTTTTTGAAGTTTTATTTCTTATGAAAAAAGCCTCTACTTTCAGTGTTCTTGTTTAACTCAAAGTACATTCTGTGATCCAAAATAAAAAGACTGCATTAAAAACATTGCAATATTTAAAATGTACATAAGTTTACTGACCCCTGTCCTCAACATTAAGACATGTCATATTTTCAGTGACAGTATTAAATCTGTGATATATTATTTGATATCTTATTAGACAACAAAAATATCTTATATATAATTCTATATTTTATATCTGTAATTATATAATAATTATATAGTAATTCAACCTCAAAAGAAAAGGTGCACATTTAGAAAAGAACATTGTCCTAAAAGGACTGAGCATCCCTGTGTTTAATTTTCAGATGCTCAGTCCTGCAGGTGAAATTTGGAGTCCCAGCCCAGTTATCATAATGTCTGAGAAAGTAAAGTGCTTGGGAATGGCATTCATAAACTCATAAAGTTATTAAAAAAATAAAACAAAAAAACCAACAACAACAAAAAGAAAAAAAAAAAGTTGCAAAATTCCTACTTCATCTCTGGTCATAAACACCTACTGGTCATAAACATCTGTGTCAGTGGTTACATGCATCCAGTACATCTATCTGAAACTAGAGTTTACCAAGTGTGGAATCCACCAATTACACTAGAATCCAGTATGTTTTCTGTGAACAGTCTTAACCTTCTGGTTAAGAAAAATTTGTAATGTTATCAATGTTTTTCATTAAGCAGAAAATAAACATGTAGGGCAAGTTATTCCTTTCCTTTCCTTTCCTTTCCTTTCCTTTCCTTTCCTTTCCTTTCCTTTCCTTTCCTTTCCTTTCCTTTCCTTTCCTTTCCTT